>BSBM01000989.1:8445000-8452500 GCA_027924585.1 Larix kaempferi | reverse complement strand
TTTTGGAATAGATATATGTTGTTTTTTTATTTTTAATACATTTTTAACTGCACTCATGTCAAATTTTTAAAAAAAATAGGTCGTTTATTTGGCCTATAACTTTTGATTGGCTTACCTATTTCGAGAACGGAAAAGAACTCGCACAAGAGTACAAGAATACCTACAAGCTAAAAAAAAAAGTTTTTTGATTATTTTCAGACCATGATATGGTGGACCAACACTCGACCATGTCGTTTTAAGGCTTCACTAACTTTCATAATTTAAAAAAATATATAAAATTAACTTTTAAAATTTTGGAAAAATATCCCTGCACAAGATTCGTCTGTTGCCTACGCATCTACATATTTTTTTTTCTCATAAATTGACAATTTACATAACAAACATGTGGCTCAACAAAAACATGTGCATTATGCTTTAGAGAAAAAATAACATACCAATCTTAAAATAATGACATTTTGGGGTGGTTATACCACGTTTCCATAAATAAAATTTATATATTCTAGAAGGTCATCCATTTTTCTGTGTTTCATCTTTTTACACCTAATTCGAAAAAAAATTGTAGGTACCTCTAATAATTCATTTTAATGAAAGTATTTCGGTTTTTCGAGCATGTCATTGCAACTAACATGTCATAATTGAATATTATTACCTTGCACCAGCCCAACTAATAAAAATATATGTAAAACATGATAATGAGGAAGTGAAAGCACCCAAATAGCTTGGATATTGAATTAAAAGATTATATGTATTCAAAGGCCCTATTACTCTATTTATTCTAAGAGTTTACAACTAGAAATACAACTTTTTTCGTGTTTTGATGTTTTAACTCATCTCCAATAATCAGTTTTACTATGTAAATCATAGAATTTTTAGCAAGAAACATAATAATAATAATATTAAAAAATATATTCTTCTAATATCATTTATAAAATAAAAATAATATCATAATCAAAATGATAAAATTAATAAAATTAAGATGATAATCAAAATGACAACTCATTTAGTCATTGCAATAGAGACGCCTCTTTACATCTTATTTTTTTTCAGCAAAAAAAATTGTACTACTGGTATTCATTCATGTGAATCAAATAGTACAAAATCATAAGTCGATGTATAATCAAGACCAGTAGGAAGGCATGATAATAACCAAAAATACAAACCTAGATTACTAAGAAAAACATAGTAATCCATCATATGATCGAAATGTTCATGATAAAGTCAGTACATAATTCAGTTCAGCAAAATAACAAAAAAGATCATAGCTGCTACAAACTAGACAAGGCTGATCCGAATCGAGTAGATGATTCTCTTGAAATTCTTCCCACCTAATATAACCTTCAACACCCTCATGTGCATCTTTAGATAATGAATTTACCATAGAATTGTGTTGCCTATATATGTGTGTGATGTTTTATGCATTAAAAAAAATTACACTTTCTCTATATTTTAATGGATAAAAATATATTTATGTTAATTATTATTAAAAATATTTTATTTTCCACCTGATATTTCAGATCAAAATCAAAATCAAAGGATTGGTAAAAAAATCAAACCCTATTGATCTAGGGAACATTATTCTACTCAACCAGCCATTCAAAAATACAACCTACCTAATCAACTTTATAATAATCAAATGTTTTATGATTCCATAATTACCATAGGGAATGGGTTTGCACTTGGAAAGATTTGATTTCTCTAAGCACATAGTAGATTTGAACTATGCTGATATATAAAGAGAAATTGGAATATAAACAGCAAACAGCACCAACGAGCGTCCAGTTGATTATCTCACTCATGTCGGCACCAACGAGCGTCCAGTTGATTATCTCACTCCTGCCGGTGCCGCCGGCCTTTAAAACGTTCGTGAATCGTCCCTCCAGCTTGCAACTTGCGCACACAAACAAAAATTGAGATTTATGTTTCTTCACAGAACCTATATGATACTGATTGACAATATGGAAGCTTGACCTTGTGTTTCATTTGGAACGAATATCCGAAGCATTTGGAATCGTTCCGACCTTCCGAGCGATGACTCCGGAGTGGGAGTAGGTTTTACGTACAACTGATCATCCAAATCGAATCACCGCGTGGAAGCTCATGGATCAATTCAGCGAGCGAGCGAAAGTCGGTCGGGTACTGTTATTTATTTAATACCAAACAGCAGCACCAGACAAGACAAGACAACATTTGGTCACTGTATCCGCTAATCAAAGCTGGCGGTGTTGACTTAGCTATACTTTAATCCATTTTACGTAATACTTGACTGGAGTAGTTGAAATATTCAGCGATTGATTGAACCTTCCATTCATGAAATCAACCAGAACGCGGACGACTGCCCATGCAGCAGTACACATGATATTAATATAAATAGCTTTCCAATCGCACACCTGCAATTCAATCTCATACAGCTACCTCTAGTTCTTCTTTAAGCTTAATAGATTCATAGAGAGAAAGACCGGCTTTCAGAATCATGGCTAACACCATTTCGCCGGCCCGACTCACTCTGTTGCAGCTATTTTGTTCTCTGCAGGCATTCTTCCTGTCGTCCTCATTAGCCTATCCTCAGCCTCATCCGGTTGTCAATAATTTGATTCCACATTTTTATGCCAAGTCATGTCCCATGGCCGAACAAATAGTGGAATCAGTAGTACAGAAGGCCGTCATGAAGGAAGCTCGTATGGCAGCGTCTTTACTCAGGCTTCATTTCCATGACTGCTTTGTCCAGGTAATCCCCATTATTTTCTTGATGCAGATTTATCTAGTCGCTACTAGTATTCACTACTAGTGAATTCGTAACAATAAAATGTGTGTATGATAGGGCTGCGACGCATCGATACTACTGGATGACAGTGGAAGCATTATCAGTGAGAAGAGATCAAATCCCAACAGAAACTCTGCCAGAGGATTTGAAGTCATCGATCAGATAAAGAGTGAACTCGAGAAGGCATGTCCAAAAACTGTATCCTGTGCAGATATTCTTGCTATTTCAGCTCGTGACTCAGTGGTCCTGGTAATATATTATATATTTAAAATCGGTTTACCAGTCAATATTTCATTTACTTACTGGTTTCCAAGACAAGAGTATAAGAGTACATAATAATACCTACTAAACTGTAAATCTAACTGCCGAGTGAATCATGTTCTTTATGAATGAATAAAAACCAGAGTGGAGGTCTGGGATGGGAAGTTTTACTGGGGAGGAGAGACTCGAGGAGTGCTAGTTTGAGTGGGTCTAATTACAATATCCCAGCGCCCAACTCAACTCTCCAGACTCTCACTACCAAGTTTAAACTACAGCGTCTGGATGAGGTAGATTTGGTGGCCCTTTCAGGTATATAAATATTGTATTTAATTGCACCCTTTGTAGTATGTATTCAATTTGTTTTGTAGCATTCATGAATAGTACGTTGAGATTATTAGGTATTGAAATGTAAATGCAAATGCTAATTACACAGGGAGTCACACCATCGGCCAATCTCGATGCACAAGTTTCAGGCAGAGGCTTTACAACCAGAGTGGAAATGGGAAGCCAGACTTCACCCTTGACAAGTCTTACTATAGTCAGCTCAAATCCGTATGTCCGAAATCGGGAGGAGATAATAACTTGTCCCCATTGGATTTTGTGAGTCCTACCAAATTCGACAACTACTACTTCAAGAACTTGCTGAGCGGGCATGGACTGTTGAACACAGACGAAGAATTGTTCGCAAAGGGCCAAGGGAAGACGATGGAGCTAGTGAAAGCTTATGCAGAAAATGAAGAGCTCTTTCTCAAACAATTTGCAGTTTCGATGGTGAAGATGGGGAGCAGCAAGCCTCTTACGGGTTCCAGGGGAGAAATCAGGGTCAACTGTCGTATTGTTCGCAGTTGATCAGTTGAATTTATCATTGCCTTACATCTCCCTTCGTAGCTGCCATCAAAATGCGTTACTAGATAATCCTTCCCTTCGCATTCAGTTGCAACCGGTACAATAAAATTGCAGCCCATGAAGTATTAAATTTCCAATTGGGTTAGAGTCTTAGACGATAGAGGAAACTTCAGCGGCCAAATCAAATTGCCATCTAAGAATTATTTCTAGATGATAAAATCAGAGCGGCATGTCAAAATTCTTGATTACGAATTAACCATAATTCGTATCTGTGTTTTCTCTTATTTCCTCTCAACGAGTTTTCAAAGCGAAGAGAACATTGAAGCTTGTTATGCTGTTCTAATATAAAATTTCCAGACGTCTCAAACATGACTAAAATGTCCCATAATATACCAGAGCCATACACGTCCTAAATTGTTCATGTTTCAATAAACAAGATTACATGAAAGTCTTGAATAAGTTAATGCTGCATGCATACTAATTTGGCGAACCATATCTCTGGTAGTTAACAGCTTCTAAACCCCATCCCAAAAATCCCGCGTCGTGCTTTAATAGTGCAATAATAACCACGGAATGATTTGCCTTGAAAATTTGAATTCTCCATTCTCTTTATTTTTTTTAAATAAAATAATAATAAAAATTATATATAAAAATATTTTTTCCGTTTTACTACCGAAAAAACATTCAAAAAATAAAAAAGAATAAAAAAGAAGTATATGGCAGAATTGGAATAACTTATGGTAAAATTGGAGTAAAGTGGCCAACAATTATGATAGTTATAATTATTCATTAATAAACATTAATTAAATCAAGTAAGACATATTTGACTCTTAATACTTGCAAGGAATTTATGTTATCAAATCTCCACCATAAGTTGAAATAACCCATGTATTGAAATAACCCAAATCATTTATGTATGTATTTTTTAATTAAAAAGGAATGTAAGATTTTCAAAGAATGCAATTTGGATTATGCTCGTAACAAAATAAAATTAGTAAAGGTAAAAAATGAAGTTAGTGTATATAAATAATATAATTGGTATTAATTTTATTCAAAAGAAAATAAAAAATTGCAGCTCAGGTGCAAAGTCCGTCACCAAGGAAAGAAAAATCTATAAAGATTTAAAAAAAATAAATGATTATCAAATAAACACAAGAGGAATTATAGCAAAGTAAATTTTTATGGTTAGTTATATAACATATAAATATTATACATAATAATGTTGATAAGTCATATGATTGAAATTTCTAAGTCAATGGTATAGTGGTCCATTGGTGGGGATAGGTGGATTTCTATTCTATTTACTTAGGAAATTATTGCATGGATTTCTTTTAGGTTATGTCAACTACTTTGAGGGGTGGGTCATGGGTCAGCATAAGATTGATAAAACATTATGTATGAACCATTCAAAGGGCCTCATTCTAGGGGCTTAATTTCCTTGTCCATTATCCTCCCATTTTAGATAGCATTTGCTAGGCCCAAACCTCCATCAACATATCACATTTATTTCATTATCCTCCTAGGAGGGATTTTTAGGAAATGGTGAGGGAGGGTTTGGGCCTTCAATCTAGTCAACATAGTCTACCCAAGAGAGGTCACATGGACACACTAGTCGTTCTCATCCTAGTTCATGTGATCCTCATTAATGCTCGAGTTGTGAGCAAACTCATTATGAGCCGTCGACAAAGGCCACTACACATGATAGTTTGATGGAGGACATTAGTATCAAATCATCTCTTTGTTCATTGATTATACATATAATTGCAAATTAATAGCTTTATAAATAGTTTATCCATTCAATATATATATATATATATATATATATAATTTTTATGTGTAGTTTCTATGATCTAATAATAGACTTCCATCACCTATAAATGCATTGTGGTCTTCGCACGAAGTTGAGGGACCTTTTAGATGCAATCATGCATTCGCAAAACGCGCTAAAGTTTAGAAAATTGAAAATGCATGCGCATTTCTTAGAACTAGGCATGGGCAGGCTCCGAGCCTTCCATGTCAATTAACATGTAGGATAGGATTTCATAACGCGTGCGCGTTAGAGTGATACATAATGCGTGCGCATTTTGGATAGACAAAACCCGCTAGCGTTATGGACACACAAAACATGCGCATGCTTCTTGAATGTTAAAAAAATACTAGGGGTACCCGCACGAAGATGGTACCCAAAAAAGCCACAATGGAAGCATGTGAGCGGAAAAAAAACAAGGGCGCACACGTGCATTCAAACACGCATACGCACCCCTGCTTCGGCAATGTCGATCGTCCACATTGGTGAGTTGACGTGGATAAAATGTGTGCGCACGCGTACGCAAATATATGCGCGCACGCGTGTTTACATGCACGCACGCGTGTTTGTAGTGCGTACACGCCATCAACACGTACGCGCTAAAACATGAGCACGCGCCCATGTATAACGTTTACACCATTAATTGATTGTGTTTACCCCCCCGGACCCCCCGTTGCCCGTGCTAGGATCGTAACCAAACTTGGGGTACAAACACGGCTGAAACAACATCATCTATGAAACTAGAAGATCATGCTCCACAACCAACAAAGAGATCATGGGGTTAAGGGGGGAGCAGTAGCATCCCACGTCATACCTGCAAGGGTCGCGCCTGGTGCAACGCCACACAGGATTTGAAATGTAAACATGCTTAGAGGGTGAAAGAAGAGGATTGAGACCTAAATGAACGTTTCATAACTCAAGAGCTACGATATGGGGATGAAATGATTGGGCCCTGGGCCCTAAATCATTTGGATATGAGTGTTTTTCACACCAAAGACGACCCATAGGGCCTCAAACATGGCCGAGTAAGGAAATAATACCAAAAAAATCGTCTCGTAGGTCCAACTTTCAAAAACAATTGTAAGGGGCCCCTGGATTTTCCCTGGGGGGTGTTGTGGTCACAACAGTGGTAAACATGAGCCATGAGTAGGTTTTGTAAACTAAGACAAGGGCTTTACTCCCTAAATGACCCTCTCAACCTCAAGGGCCATGAACAAACCATAAAAGCCACAACGTGGGCCATCTATAAGGTGTCTTTGGAATCAAAGTTGAATTTGAGTGTCATTACAATGTCTTGGGAATCATGTACGAGTATTAAACAAGAGCCTTTGCTAATAATATTTTCTTCTTGGGAATATGAACACCATTAGTTGTTCAATATAGATTATCCATAACATGCTTTATGCACTGTGGATGGTTCTTGGGCCCTTAACCCTAGTCTTGGTAGAAAAACAATAGTCGCAAGCCCTTGGCCATGGTTTATGGAGGGAAATAACAATCTTATACCCGAAACATATTTTGTCTAGATCAAATGCAATGAATGCATCCTCAGACTACCATGAAAGACCATGGATATGTTGCAAGGTCTTGAACAACATCAAAGAATGAAAACAGGTTCCTTGAGATCTTATTGAAGCATAATTTGCTCAATTGAATTCCACTTGAGCCTTAATTGAAACTTCTTGACCTCAAGTGTCATCAATAACACATAGAAGCCATGACACTAGCCCTCTACAATGAGTCTTTTGCATATGAATTGAATATGGCTGCCATTATGATGTCTTGGGGTTCAAGGATTTATCTTGGCTCCTTAACCATGGCTAGT
>BSBM01000989.1:0-147500 GCA_027924585.1 Larix kaempferi | reverse complement strand
CAAACCCCTATATAGTTAAGTCCCTACCAATGCAATTGTTGGGCGGACCATAGGAGGGCCATCCCCAATACATCTAAGTGATTTTTTAACAATTTCGATGGTTGACCTTCTTATAGGTTTGTTTTCTATTGTGGTGAAAATATATGAGATGACCTAAAATTAGTTGGTCTCCCACTTTTTTTCCTTTCATTCAATACTTGTTGCAAATATAGGGTGACATGTGTGGTCAGTCCCTATCAATTAATATTCATATACATATAGTGCAAAGGTAGCACGATCCATATTTAATATTTATAAATATTGCAAGCTTATAATGTAGGGTTGTGGCTATATTTAAATTATGGAATGCAAAATTAGTAGCATGTATTTGATCCTTTGTGTTTTCCATTATGATTTACTAATGAGCATGTTTGGATTGGCTGCCTCAAATTATGAGCTAGCAAATTATGGTTTACTGGGGCCTCAAAAACACACATGCCCTTCCTCAGTCTATTACAGGTCTCATATCACAGGCTTGATTTTGACTCCAATTACAGGATCTAGGTATCTATGCTACAACACCATCTTAGTTTTCAAATTCGAGGCATCCAATCGAGGACTTTGTGAGATAACAAATTATGCTTTAGCGGGAGTCAATGAGGATAGTGTGGGTATGCAATGGAAAAAATTCAATGATTATGACAATAGCATGAAGGAGGTTTTGATCATAATGTCTTTAGAATGGTTTATTATACTTCCAGTTGCATACTATTTAGATCAAGTAGTTTCAGTAGGGAGTGGAATCAAGAGACATCCTTTATTTTTATTAGATCACATGAAGAAGAAAAGTAAGAAATCCTTCAGGAGACCAAGCTTAAAATGTAAGAGTTCTAAAGTGGCACTAGAGATGGAGAAAGATGATGTTGCACAAGAGGTTTGTCGACGTTAATCATTAGAACAATTGTGTTGCAATTGTAATATTGATGATTTGAAAAGGCCTAGTATTTCTATGCTGGTGAACGATTAATGCCTTACTTAGAATGGAATTATCATCAGTTTGATCTGAGGAGATTTCTGTTGTAGATATGACTGATTTTCCGCATGACTTATTCTGACCAAATAGCTTCAAAAATGGCTATTGAGTATAAAATTTGTTGTGGCAATGAAAGTTTAGAGCCAAACCAAGTGTGCTTCTGGAAAACCATATCTTCATTGAGCATGATTCTTCAAGTGGATTCAATTGTGTGCACACTAATTTTTTTAACCATCTAGTCTTAGTGTTGCAGCATGATATTTTTATTAGAATGAAAGAAGATGCAGGCTTCAGAGTCTGTCAACTTTGCAATGTTAGTAGCATAGTTTCATTTTTTAGCGAATGGTAACTCGTTTCATTTGTACAGTTCTAGATATTATTTTTCACTATTTACATAAGCTAATAGCAAGAACTGTCGTATATGGTACAAAAGCTTCTATGAATTATGAGCTGATTGAAGTAGTTCTCCGATGCTCTGCCTTTTGAATTTGCATTAACTATTTCTTTATGAGCCAATTATATCACAATATCTATTAAACAGGTTCTTCCTTCACTTCCGATGTTTTATGTTATCTTTGGTTCGCCGCATACTTTTACCCTTGCTTGGATGCTTGGCCTGCAGTTTGCTTCCATTTTCTAACGAAACCCATCCTATCATTTTTTAGAATTGTGTTTTTATTCACTTAATACATGATTGTTGTGTAAAATATAAATTGTTTATATTGAATCATAACATGATATAGAATGAGTAGTTGTTTTAAAGTATCCATTTTTCTAGCTGTCTGATTGTGAAATTTAGCATGAACTATATCTCTTGACTAAAAATTTGAACTCTTTGGAGATGGACATTATTGTGATTCTTTCAACTTTAGTACAACTTTTTGTTTGAATAAATAGGATTAGTCGACCATTTCTTAATCTTCTAATTGTTCCATTGTAGTGGTTGTCGAGAAGATGCAAATGAGGAAGCGACTATCCTTTTCCCTTCAAACATAATTGTTTTTGCTTTTGATTTCTCGGGTTCATGCATGTCTGATGGTGATTATGTGAGCCTTGGATATCATTAGGTAGATGGGTTCTTTTGTGATTTGCATTTCAGGAGTCCATATTTTGACCAGTTCTCTGCATTTTAGGGTGCATTTGTATCTATGGGAACACTTGATATTGGTTGTACAATGCATATAATATATATGACCTCAAAGTAGTTGCTTCATATTTGTGAAGTACATAAATTTTTTCTTGCATTAGACTTTGGGGAAGATTAATGGAAGTTGTGACAAGGTATTTTCTATTTGTATCAAGTAGTATTTTGGTCCCATGCATTGAAATAGGCAAATTAATCCTACTACTAGTAACAACCAGTTGTATGACTGTTTACTCCTTACTGTAGGAAAGCTTCATTGACTCTATTGTGATAGAAGAGGAAGTGTTTGCCCAAGAAGTTTAGAAGTTGCAAATTCTTAGATCACCAATGTAAAATTATATAATATATTCTATTTAAGGGTGCTAGCTCAATGGAAGAGAACCTTCCTTATAGGAAAGAGGTTGGTGGTTTGATTCCTCTATGCCTTATATATATATATATAATGACTACAAACGACCAAAAATAGATAAATGACCACTAAAAAGAGATAAATGACCACTACAAAAAATGAGAGATAAGTGACCAAAAAAGACCAAAATTTGCATATAAATGACCAAATGACGACCACTGGTAGCAAATTAGCGGTCTTTTATCATGCAACAAAAAATGTGGTCATATTTAGCTTGGTCATTGATAGCTTATCTTGTGGCCATATATTTGGTCGTTAATTTGGTTTAATGACCAAATTAATGACCAAATATACGACCAAATATATGACCACAAGATAATATATAAATGACCAAGCTAAATATGACCACATTTTGGGTCGTGTGATAATTGACCGCTAATTTGCTACCAGTGGTCTCCAACTCAAAAGTAGTCATTTATATTTTGATTTTGGTCATTTATCTCTCATTTTATACTAGTGTGTGTCCATAGTGGAGGGCATCCAATTAGGGTAATTTTTTCTTTTTTCTTTTTTGTTTATGGTGTGGTTATTCTCAATCACGACACCGATGCATTCTGTTTTCAGGTGAACCAAAACATGGTAAATAAAAAAAAATTACCGAATGAAAAAACTTACCATCTACAATGATTTTGACCACCTAAGCACTAGTGCAGTAATTTCTCTTTTCAGACGCCCTACCATTTGTGCTCCACATGGTGGCATTGCTTCTTTTGTTTCTTACTTGAGTGGATTTTGAATTTTGTCAAATGATGGGCAAAATTTGAAATTTTTTGTACATCACAACCATGCCTCTCCAACGTGAAAGAGACTAACTAAACTATTTCTTACCTCTTAATTTAAATATTTAGAGGATATAAATTAAAATTGAGATTTATTTTCCTTTTTTGAAAAAAAATTTAAAAAACTACGTGATACGTTCGAGCTGCTCGGCTCACATCGCGACATACAGTGCACCCTTTAAATTTACAGTGTGCAACATGCGTGGTGCGTTTTCAATGTGTAGCACACCGCTTGCATGATGCACTATACATTTCATAATGTACCATCAAAATTTTAAAATGATGTTTCACATCAGTGATAACCGACTCATTTCAAAAACAATAGCGCACAGTTAGTGGTGCAGTATAATATTGCAATGCACCGGTGTTAGTAAACACATAAAGCACCCTTTTGTGATGCCTGAGATATTTTTAGACAGACTGCCACACTAAATTAAAAAAAATAGTGACCACATTAATTGGCATGCCTTGTTAACAAGTACACAACAATTAGTCGGTGCGCTTACATTTAACTGGTGCATCATGATGCCGATCAAAAAATAATTTAAAATCTCAAAAAGAGCTGCTCCTACTACAGTGTGCTCTAAAAACCTTTAAGCACCATTTACGACGCTATCGTGTTCACATTGCACTGGTGCTTCTTATTGATGGAAGCACTGTTTTTCATATTTATAAAATATTGCCAGTGCACTTTAGTAGAACAAACACATTGATGCATTTTACTGTAAAAGCGCACTGTTTTTTCTTTTTAAATAAAAAATTCGACACTCGGTGTGCTAGGTTCAAGGTAGCGCATTGTTTACAATGCTACGGGGATTTTTACGCACTGAATATCCATATGATTTAAATTTAAATTTATTTTATTTGTGTACTTGGTGCGTTTATGTTATTGTAGTGCACCATACATGGTGCACTTGTATTTCCAATGGAACCAAGCTCGGTGTTTTATTGTAATTCAGACGCACCACTTGTTAAGTTCATTTAGTATGTGAAAAAAATATTATTTGATGTTAATAAATAACATGTTCATTTAATTAGTTGATGTGGATGCCGACGTGTCTCTCCTCTGCATGCATGGAGGCCTGCTCATTTTTCCTGTTCGGGCGGAAATCACCTTGGTTTTATATGGCGATAACATCTCGTGAATGCAACGTCATTGGAAAGTGATCTTTAGAGCCGTCGTCAATAAGAATCTTCGATGTGTCCTCGATGGTTTTGGGGAAATGACTCCTTGGGTCATTTTTAAACAATGTGCATCTTCTCAACGCACTATCGCTGTCACCCATTGATCTTCGGGGCCCGCTTGTGATTAGCTTGGTCACTTTTCTTATCTTCATCACACTTCATCGAAGAACTTGATTTTCTTATATATAATGGTGCTCCCCTTGATCAAAACTTAGAGCCCTTATCCTTTAGTACTGGGTTCCCACCCTTGGTTTTATGCTTCTTTTACCTTTAGGGACCGATTGCTTTCCCTTTGGTCTATAGTCACCATCCTGTGGTCATCACACCTCTTCTTCTCTTATTTTATTGGGAAGCTTATTCCAATATCTCAAGGGCCTTTCAAAAGATATTTTCACCACTTTTAAAACTGTTCAGGGCTTATGAGCTTTAGAACATTTTTAGTGATAACACCACCACCTCCTCCTCCTCACCATGACAATCGACCAATATCTACTCCTCCACATCCAGATGACCCACCACTATATTTGATTCATGATCCATGGGTCGAATGACCAACCTCTCCTCCTCACTGAACTGACAATCCACCATATCCTACTTTGTACATATCCCAAGCTCTGTATATGATGTCGTAGTGGGTGAGATACATCATTCGAGAGATATTGATTATGCTGCTCTCCATGTTGCTTTGTTTCCTGACAGAGGTATTGATGCCTATGGATATACTGGTGGAGGTTTTGATGCCTCTAACTCTGTTGGGAGAGGTAGTGTTTCCTTTGGTTCCAGAGGTGGATCGGATATCTCATAACATTTATTGGACTCAAGATGTATATTTGGCATGTATCATGAGTTTGATATTATTATTCATATATATATTTCATTTTTCATGTTGATGTTGATGTTGATATTGATGCTAATTTATATGTTGATGGTGATTTGTATGTTAGGTTAGGTTAGATATGTTTTCTAGGTGTGCTTAATAGATGTGTATGTTAGATGGTGCTTGTTACATGTGTACATGATGGTTATGTTAGATAATGTAGCTTTTGTTTTGTTAGATGTTATTATTAGATTTGTGTGTTAGATGATGTTTAAATATGTTGAATGTATATATTATAGATGATAGTAGGTAATGTTTATATGTGTAAGTTAGGTGATGTTTGATGTGTATGCTAGATTATCTTAGCTAATTTTGTGTGTGTATGTAAGATGGTGCTTATGTTTGATAGGTGAAGGTAAATGTGTATGTTTGATGATGTTTGTCATATGTGTGTGATGTAGGTTATGTTAGATGATGTTTATGTTTGTTAGGTTGTGGTGGTGATGATGATGGTATGTTACATGATGTTAGGTGATGGTGGAGGTGTCCATTGATTTGATGATGTCATTGTACTATTTTTTATTGTTATGTATATATAGACTTATTTTTTTATGAACTGAATGGTCTGTCAAATTATTTTATGATATTTATCTTCATGTGTATGATGTATTTTGTTTATGTCGATGAGTATGATTCATGTGTGTGATGCAATTTTATTTATTTATTTATGTATTTACGTATTTATGTTGATGTATTTTATATTAGATATAATTATAATTATAAATTGGTCACAATTGCAATTATAATTGCAAGTTACAATCAAGTATCTATAATTACAATTTACAATAATTATTACAATTTCACAACTAAAAAATACAATTAAAACTACAATAATAAATTACTAATTAGATTTACAAATTACAAATTGGACAATTATAACTACAAATTTACAATCACAAATTGCAAATTTTACAGTTACAATCGAAACTTCCAAATTACAATTACAAATTAATTTACAAATTTCAAAATAAGTTATAAAATTGCAAAATTACAATTAAAAAAATACAAACTTGCAAATTTACAAATTTCAGCTTCAATTACAAGTGTACAGTCACACAATACTCTTACAATTACAATTTTGCAATAACAATATACATAGGGCAATAAGAAATGGAAGTACCAAGTTCATCATGCTTTTGGTAAGGAGAAAGATAAACTAATATATAGATCTAAGTAAAGTTTTCGATTACATTATTAAATGCGGGTCATGTGAAGATGAAATCATGTTCTTTCTTTTCCTCCTATTTATCACAAATTTTACAAAATCAACCATCCCAATATATTGTTTTTGGTTAGATTATTGAGTAGTTTCATTATGAAGGTTATGAGTCCCATTGGTTCTAATTTTAACACCATTAATTTTGTTCTTTATGCACATAAAATTGGAAAAATAGTTTTGATCATTAAATTAGGGTTTATAAAATCTTTGGAGTATCCACATTCCTTTTATTAATGATTTCACTATTGTCCTTCTATTTTAAATGACAATTTAAAATGATGTCTATGTAGGGTGTTACCACCATAAAAAAAATAAGATGATACTTTTTCTCTTAGGTTTAATTATCATAATCTTGATTTTATCCATCTTAATGTTAAGTTTATAAAAATTGTAAAATGATTGAGAAGGTTAAGTTTCTTATTCATGAAGAGATTTAAAAGTTTAAACATAAAAATAATACTGTAATCTAGGAAGGATGACAATAAGTCTAACCGTGTTAATTTCAATTTAGCCATCCTCTTTTAAACATTTCTCAATTTTATTAACATAGATGTCAAAAAAGATGTTATAAATAAGGTACCTTTGCTTAATGAAAATATTACAATTAATGTGCACTTGACCATTGATAATTACATATAAAATTTATATGAGGATTTAAGAATTATAGGATTAGTTCAATAAAATAGTGATGTCATTATGGCCAAAGTTTGTTTCCAAAATGATACGAGGGCTCTATTAATTTATAGCTAGAATGACAAGATCACTTATTTGTTACAAGGATGTATACTCTTCTTGGGTACAAGTTTATTATGCATCAAATTGTCAAAAATGCATAGTCTGGAGAGTGCATGTGTTCTTGTGGGGCTAAATGGAAAACATGAATAAAGGTTGACTAGATGAATGAATTAATTATATTTTCCATGTAGAAACCCAATAAAGAGACGCTTTCCTAGGATAGACTATGATATGGTTGCATATTAGGGTCAATCCTATAGGTACTCATTTCCCTTCAACACACAAGGATGTTGGTCAGGAGTATCCCTCATGTCATGCTAAATAATTAACCATGCTTGTGACGATGAGTTGGTGAATTGTTATAAATAATTTGATTTGTATAAATTTGAATGTGATTGCATTGTTAGAGTTTGAAAGTGGTTTTTTGATTAGTGAAGGCATTAATATTATGTAAATTAATGGATTGAAATTTAATGGTAGAGTGTGTTGGTGTTACTTAACAAATAAATAAAATGCATTCACACATTATAGATGTCGTTTTTAAGTGTAATTAATTTGTAAATGAACTATACATTTCAAATTAATTTTAAAATCCATTTATTACGTACTAGTTAATATTAACATAATTAGTATAAAATGACTATTTCCATATTTTTAGAAATTATATTACACATATGATACGCACTGACCTATATTTTTTCAATGCCAACATGCCATAATAATAGTTCCACAATAATTCTAATATTTTATACTAAATATGCAATGAGATATAAATATCTTCAAGTAAAATAAAATTCGTTTTCAATCAATCATTCCATACAATCACAAATTACTCGATAGACAAACACATTGTGAATTAGATTGATTGTTAACCAACTAAAATTGTTTAAAAACATTCGGTAATTAAGTTTCCATTTCCACCGGCATAAGATGAAAAATAAACAATATAATTAGAGAATTAAAAATAACAATAATAAAGTGATACATCAACACTACAAATGATGAAATAAAACATATACATTTCACTCTTTGTTTCCATCACTCTGATTATATTCCTTGCTTGGCATGATAGCTCAGTTGTTCTCAAAAATATGTTTTGATCTAGGGTTGTGTCTTAATATGAACCACCAATCCCTATCTAACACACGTGGGTAAAAAAACACTTGGTTTAGTGTTTTGGGAAAACATAAGGCTCTTTAGTTTCATCCCACATCTTTCTAGTGTCTATACATATCATCCCACTATCACAATATTCCTTTACATTATTCCGGTCGAAGGTGTCCTACCAATTGAACCTAAAAATAACACATTGGAAAGACGAGAAGTACACTTGAATGATCTCTTCTATCTTTCTGATGTAACCCAACTTCCCCCCTATTAGCTTTTGATTGCAGGGGCTAGCACATCTAGATTGGTCGAACTCAACTTCCACTCCACAATCTTGTGTGGCAAGTCCATCATTGGAATTGTTTATGAGAAAATGATGCCCATATGTCCACATAGATGGGAGCAAATGGACCTATAAAAAAGTGAACAAATGATGGTGTCATATATTTAATAACTCGACCATTAATACATAAATATAGATGTTACAATTCAAAGGTTCATAATAAATTTACAAATGTACTCAAAGAGCTTAGTACCGAGTTGTTGCACCTGATTCCTATGTTTAGTGCATCCTCTTTAGCAGGAGGGTAATGACCAGATGCACCATATTTCTCTCTGACTTGGTTAGCAACCTAACTATTGGGATAGATCATTGGCATATTTTCTTTTAAATAAGATAAGGAATGCTTCTACCGTTCATCCATTTGAATTCTTCCTATCAATGTCTTAGTTCCTCCTCTTCTCTTCATACAATGAGACCCACAGTTGTGTTGTAAAGAATGAATTTATTGATGGCATCGATTTTTGAATTCATTGTTGTATTCATGAAATCGACATATAGTACATATGATATCAAATATAGGCTATGGCGGTCATAGTTAATAGTTACTATGTATAAATGTGACAAAAGATAAGTGACTTACTCTTTATCATGTGCCTTTTTCTGTTTTTTTAGTACCTCCCCTTCTCTTTTTTCCTCATCGCATTCGTCATCCCAAATCACCATGCCTAAAGAGTGGTCAATTTTTTTGATATATCCATTGGAATAATAGAATGACTCATATATTATGTACCCCTCTTCCATAGACCCCTCGAGTTTTTCCCTTTGTTGAACAAATCCCTTCAATTTTTTCATGTACCTCTCTAAGAAGAAAATCCAATGACATGAGACCACCCTGACTAATTCAACCTCATCAACTAGGTGAATTAGAAAATGACTTTGGAAGTCCCTGAAACTCGTAGGCAGTTCCTTCTTAAACATACAAACAATCTTAGCTATATCTTGATGCCACCATGGAATACTAGCCATATGAATCTCCTTTGATGTGATCCATCGTACAAATGCATATAGTTTATATATGGCATGCCGCAAGTCCTTGGGAAAGTCATGGTTCACACACCCACGCACGAGCAACGGATAATTGCATTTTAACTTGTGGGGTAAAAAAAAAACATTTATTTGACATACGTACCCTTAGAAGGTTCAAATGGTCATGCGATTTCAAACCCGACAAATGTTTGTTTACAGTGAAGTAGCGCCATACATTAGACCCATATAAATAAGGCACCTCCTCACTCAATATAATTTCATTTTTGAAAGAAATACCAGGCTTTCTTCAAATCCCATGGAACATCACCTTCTTTAAATGGCCGAGAGGGGCCAACCTCTCCTCTATTTTCTTGCCTTGGCCAATGCTTCTTTTTAGTATTGATAAATAATATCTCTCTTGACAACCAATGTGTCACTTTGTTTGGATGATATGTGCCTCCACAAATAAGATGAAACATTTTTAAATATATGCATGGGATCTAGTAAGTGGACAATCTTAAGATGCTCCCAATATGGGATCTCATAGAATACCGATTTCCTTTTCATCTCAATGGCCATTGTCTCAATATAGGTGTTGAAGACTTTAGGATCATCGAAATTAGGATCCTCATTTGAATTGAACATTTATGCAATTTCCTTCTCATTCTCTCTTTCATATTCCCTAAGCCAGTGAGCTGGTGTCATTATTTTACGCCTTTGGGTTCTCTTTGGTTTACCATTGAAAGCAGATGTTGTTGTTGCTCTTCTATAAGGGTGGTCTTTTGGGAGGAATACCTTCGAGCATTCGTACATTGGATTTTGTAGGTGGATGGACCACCTACCCTTCATAGAAGGTCTACAAGATGGAGGTATAGGAGGTCCACAACATTTACCTCCATGATACCCTTTTTTTACAAGACTTGTAGTGTTATGGTATAAAAAGCACGCTAGTGCTGAATATCAATACAGTCGCATCAAATTAAATATGCCAAAAAATATTGTTAGGAATATAAACTAATCAAATAGCATATTTACCAAAGAAAACTCATAATCCTGGATAATCATGTGTGGTGTATTCACATATGCCATACAACGTAAAAATCCTCTCTATTGGGATGGCTCTTGATACAACATGTACTTGTATCCCTTCCCATAATTCCTTCAATTCATCGATCAACGGTTTTAGGTAAAAATTCATATTCTTTAGTTATATTCTACCAGGGACTATAAGATCCATCATAGGATGTTCATTCTTCACAGACAACCATGGAGGGATATTGTTATTGATCACTACTCTAGGACAAACAAAATAATTGGTGTTTTGGAGAGAATATGGGTTGACGCCATCTATGGATATGCTCAATTGAAGGATTTGTACTTCATCCTTGAATTTATAGGGCCATGTATCCTCTATATGGTTCATGGCGATTGAATCTATTGGGATTGACATAATGTTTGACTCACTTTGATGCAAGGCATGCCATCCCTACAACATAGCTAATTATTTGCAATGAAAGAGACTTTAATTCCTTGGGATTATAGGCATGTGCCTAAATATATTATGAGGAGAACCATGTGATTTACCCTTGTTTCTTTATATATGGTACCTATCATGCCTTATTTTGGACATATCACTTTGTCTACATTTCACCTCTATATAGAATACAATC
This sequence comes from Larix kaempferi, assembly GCA_027924585.1. Lineage (NCBI taxonomy): Eukaryota > Viridiplantae > Streptophyta > Pinopsida > Pinales > Pinaceae > Larix > Larix kaempferi. The sequence goes on along the minus strand of BSBM01000989.1, from coordinate 136,054 downwards.
ATTTGGACATGCATGATATAATATGTCCTCAACACCCAACATTTCCAACATTTGCTTTGCCTCTTCACAGCTGCCAGAAAAGGCATTATCATCCAAAGTGCCTTATCTTTGAAACACTTGCAATCGATGGGAAATATAAATGTACAATGTCATTTAACGTGCATAAAATCGACCATTTTCAATGTTGATTGTGTGACAAGATTTCTCAAAATGTAAAGGACTTGATGGTTAGTTACCTCAAAAGTGATGAGAAACATGCGTTTGACATGCCGTACATTTCATTCAAGTTGTATAGTAACATTGCCGTCCCCATATGGGTAGAATTCGACCAGCTAGGTCCAAGAAGGGGAAGTCGATTTAAGGATTTCAAAGAAGGTTTCAATGACATAAGCATCATCCCCTAGCACATCGTCATGGAATGCATCTAACAACATTGCATCCGTGGCACCTGTATCTTGTAATAAGTCATCCATACCAACATCTATTTCATTGCCTCCATATCCCTAAAACGACATGTGAAGAACTACTTTACTGTAGGAATTCCTAATTGGTGAGTCTAGACATAGTGGGAATTGAATAGGTGGTTGATTCAAACATGCTTGTTATGCTTCCTCTATGAGTTGTGCTCTTTTTTTCAGCCTTGTCTCGATTTGACATTATAGTGGGGCACACCAGAAGATGGTAGATATGTTGCTCATATCAAAATCACGATTTCAAAAATATTGAATATTACATCGATGATATTAGAAAGCACAATGCAATTAGTTTGTTCAATAATTATACCAAAGACTTTTTTTTTCCTTGGAAAAAGTCGTAATTTTATTTCATAAATGAACAAAATTAGATTCTGCACATGTATTAGAATCACTGAGATCCCTGCATTGTCACATATTTTCTGTCACATAAGAACATCAGGTTTAATGCCCCATTACAAACAATGGAGACGGCTGTCTTCAGCCCTCATATAACCTTTATCTTCTACACAAATACAAAAACATAAGAACATCAGGTTTAATGCCCCATTACAAACAATGGAGACGGCTGTCTTCAGCCCTCATATAACCGATATCTTCTACACAAATACAAAAACAGATACAGTCGACTGTCTATATTTCCGATATCATCATCACAAATACAGTATCAGAGAAAGATGGTGACCATCACCGGTCTACGAAGTCTGCTAGCCATACAGCACGCCTATCATACTGTAACAGGAAACGAGTCCTTCACCGGTCATTTAACAGCTGAGCTAATGCTCAATTCCGTGCCTCAATATCTTCATGAAATGGTCTGTGATAATAGCTGTAAGTGCCCCCCGTTGAGTGAATGGTAATATGCCATGTGCCAAGTACCAATTGTTGTTGCATCGCTGCTTTGGAAAGCTGATCTGCCATCCCATTCCTCTCCCTGTAAATATGTGTAAAAGTGATATGATTAAATGACATCTTTAACTGGATTACCTCCTCTAGAATAGGTAATAGTACCATCACATGACACTGTGTTATCTCCTTTGCCCAATCGATAACTAACATGGATTCGCCAAATATCTGAAGAGTAAGACAACCTTGTTCAAGTTCAAACAACATCAACAGCCGAAGAGACATAAGTTCAGCATAGTTATTTGATCCCCTCCCCAAACCTGCCACGATATGATAGTAATGTGTCTCAGATTTGAAAAGTACTCCCCCCCCTCCACACACCGTCTGATGGTCGAGTGAAGCTCCATCAAAATATGCCCACGACATGGATTTATCTATCAATTCCACGCTCACAGGTCGAGTTCTAATTGCTTTGACTGGTGTCACAAAGTGTTTGATAATTGCCACAGCATGTGCCACTACATTCTCCATCGGAACCCTACAATCCTGAAATATGATCCTATTTCTGGTAATCCAAATGCCCCAGGCAAAAATACAAGGGGTAGCCCGGATGGAAGAGGTCTTTTGTAATGACCACCACAGTTGGAACGCCTCATGGGCACTCTCCCCCCGCCACCTCACATTGATATCCAGATATTTGCATATATCAGCCCAAACTGCCTGAGTAAACCGACAATGGACAAATAGATGAGAAATGGTCTCTTCCGCATCCCTACAAAGTGGACAGAACCCCAGTCCCTGGATGAAACGTTTTTGTAGAATGTCCCAGGTTGGAGCCTTATTTTCCAAAATAGCCCAGAACAACAATTTAGCTTTACCCGGACACTTTAACTTCCACAGATATTTCCACCACCACACCAATTCCCTGTTATGTACTTCCACATTTAGCTGGATATATCCATTCTTTGGGGAGTATATTCCAGAGGGATGGTGATCCCAGATAAGTTCATCAATCCTATTGGTCAGTCGTATATTCGAATGTCTTAAGATCCGGATAAAATCCTCCCAAGCTCCTAGCATATCTTCAGGAATCTCAAGATGCTGTGCAGAGATCCACCCTTGATGCCAAATAGTAGATGATCCCAAGTCCTCTAAATCTGCCAGAAAATGACATCCTCTAGCTGTCAAAAATGTCCTCAAGTCCACAGGAAGGACATGACCGCCCCTACATCCAACCCATGGGTCCAGTCCAATACGAATAAGACGCCCATTTCCAATCCTCCACACTAATCCAGATCCAACCAAATGAAAATGCTGCACCACCGCTTTCCAGACCACAGAGGAATTTGCCCTCGACTTATTGCCCAGCCTAATCCATTCGAGAAGAGTTAAAGGTGCAATATATTTATGATATACCACTCTTTTCCAAAGACTATGTGTATGGATAAGTCGCCACGACACCTTGGCCCCCAAGGCTTTTGCAAACAGAAAAATATTCTTTAACCCCCAACCTCCCAGTGCTTTTGGGACCGCAATTTTTTCCCATCTGACCCACACCAAAGCTCGATTAGCACACTTACCCTTCCAAAGAAAGGAAAAACACAGCCTTCTGATCTGCTCCAAGACTCCCTTGGGAATCCAAGCTAGAGACATCCAATACACCGGAATTGCTTCCAAAACTGATTTAACCAGAACAAGCCTCCCATCCCGAGAGAGCCATTTATGACTCCATCCATGAAGGAGTTGTTCTAATTTTGCTAATAACCAGTGCCAATCAGTCTTCAAATAAGCATTTGGTTTCAAGTGAAATCCAAGGTACTTTAATCCGTCATCAATATCCAAAATCCTGTAAGGTAGTCTGATAGCCAATCTAATAATCTCCTGCTCGGTTAGATGCGAGCATGTGATTGTAGATTTGTCAATATTCACTAACATACCCGTTGCTACTTGCACTAAATTGAGACCTTCAACCACCTTATCAATATCTTGTCTCGTGCCATCACAAAAAATCAGAATGTCATCAACAAAAAGGAGATGTGTAATAAACATTACCTGGGAAATGGATATGCCTCGAAAGGAGCCATCAGCTTTAGCTTTCAGAATAAAACAACTGAGGCCTTCAGCAACAAGGAGAAACAGCAGCGGAGAGAGGGGGCATCCCTCTCGTAGACCCCTTCCAGCCTAGAAGAATGGACTAGCAGACCCATTGATTAGTACAACAAAGCTCACCGTAGTGATGCAGGCCATAATCCATCGAATAAATTCGTAGCAGAAACCCAGGTGAGTTAGAAGCATCTGGAGATAGAGACAACTAACCCTATCAAATGCTTTTGAGAGATCAATCTTAATCACGGCACCCTTCTGCTTCTGCACTTTCAGAGTGTGTAATCCTTCCTGAGCAACTCCGATGGCCTCATGAATTTGGCGACCCTCCAAGAAGCCAAATTGCTCACAAGAAATATGCTTGGACAAAATAATCTTGAGTCTCCTCGCCATAACCTTAGAGATGATCTTATAAATACAATTGTAGGGAGAGATAGGTCTGAATTCATCAAAACTGTCAGGCTTGTCTATTTTTGGAATAAGAGCAATAAAGGTCGAGTTGAAGGGGCCATGTATAAACCCAGCCTTTCGCGATTCTTCCACCACATTCAATAATTCCTCCCCGAAGAAGTCATAGAATCCTAAGAAGAATTCTATAGGCCAGCCATCAGCCCCTGGGATTTTATCTTTCTGAAAGGAATTCATTACCAGCGAGAGCTCAATCGGCAACACCTCCTCCATCAACATACGGTTATCATCCTCCCCCACAAAACGAGGGAAAAGCTAAGTCACCCGAATAACCTCTACAATAGAGGATCCAGGTTGAGCAGTGAATAAATCTCCATAGTGACTAACTCCCAGATCTGCCAATCCATCAAAGCTGGAGACTGGTTCCCCATCAGCTGAAGATAGTTCCCAAATAGAGTTTGTGAATTTTCTCCCCTTAGCATATGCTTGAAAATATTTTGTGTTCTCATCACCGCACTAAAGCCAGATCGCCTTGCTTTTCATCCTCCACATCTCTTCTCTCTCACACAGCATCACATTCCTACGGCGTTCCCACTCCATCAACTCATCTTTTTGCTGATCATCCAAATAACCCATTCCCTGACCATGAAGAAGCCTGTCAATATTCAGCTCAGCAGCCCGCAAATCCAGATCATCTATCACCCTTTTGTCATGAGCCCATTGAATAGTGGCCTCTTTAATACGCTTAAGATTATGATGAAAGTGTGCACCTGCATGCTCCTGAGAATCATGACGTCGATGAACCCACAGATCCTGAACCAACTTAAGAAAATCCTCCTCCTTCAGCCAGCTAGGATTGAATTTGAAAGGACTGGGAGGTTTATTCCTTCTACCTCTTAATTCCAGAAAAATGGGGCAGTGGTCAGATACCCCACCTGTCCCTACCCACTGCCTGACAACATCAACCCCCAATGCCAACACATCAGCCACCAGAAATCGATCCAACCTCTTAGCCACCCTCTGATCCCCTGCTCTCTTATTCCTCCAAGTTGGGGAAAGTTTGGAAGGTAGAATGTCTAGAAGATCCTTCCTGGCGAAGGCTTGAATGAAAAAATTAGCTAATGTATCCGGAGTAGCCCGAGGCCCCCACACTTCAGAAGACCCCAAAGAAAGGTTGAGATCCCCACCCAATATCACATCCCTTCCTTCAAAAAGATCCATACTAAACAATGTGTCCCAGAATTCAACCCTGTTAAGATAGGGCCCATACATATTGAGAACCGTGAGCATCCTACCTATCTCAGCATCCCAAACTTCCAAACCGATACCAGAAGGGATACCCCAAGAACTAGCATATCTACATCTCTTCACCTTCCATCCCGAGGCCAGCCCGCCTGAGCGCCCTCGAGCATCCACTCCAACAAACTTCCAACCTGGAAGCAGAGTTTCTAATGCCCGAACTACATCCCCACTACCACCCATAGTTTCTTGCAGTAGTAAAACATCCGGCTGATTTAAGTCCACCAACCTCCAAAGCGACGATCTTTTAATGGGACTCGCCAACCCACGACAGTTGAAGGACAATATTTTCATAAGAAACCCCCTTCCGGGGCATGCGCAACTCAGAGTGCCCACACGATAGAAGATTCTGTACCAATCACTAAATCAACAAGAGCTCTATCAAGTGCTATGGACAAATGGGATTTACGGCCCCGGGCTTACCCCCCTACACAATAGGTCAGTTATGGGTGTTCCTGAATAAACCCAGCTGGGTTGAATTCTCTCAGTGTGGCGGGCTCATTTCCAGCCTGCTAGGGTTAACAGTTTCTTGGAGCAATTCTTCCAACCAGCTTCGATTGCATTCCAATTACCTTAATCTTATCATCAAGAGATCGAATCCTATAGAGCCCTAAAACATAATTAAAGCCTACCACTAAGTCCATTCATTGAAGATCGTGGCACTTACCAGGGACGAGGTAAATCTCCATGCAGCAGCATTAGATTTTGATCGGAACCATGCCACTGCTAAGCATCCACAGCGACTACGATATCATTGCGATCCCAACCAAGGTAAATATGGAGTTTATGATCTTCATACCCAATATTATGCAAGTCCTGCACTGATTCCTTCTCTTCTCTTCAATGTACTCCATCCATAGTGGGCACCTGACCTTCTTCTTCATATCCCCTATTATGCTGCTCACGTCCTTCATTCACCTGTACCTTGATGTTCCATGGCGATGGCTGTTGAATCTTGAATTCTTGTACCGCTCTTCTTGCAGCCTCAAAGATTTATTATAGAAGCATGGTAATTTTTTGCGATAGTAAATTTCCAATCACAAGAAAATTTATAAACCGAAAGTTCAAATTGAGAAATACATTTACATTAATGCCTTTGAAAATGATAAAATACAATTAATCAATGATTTTTTTACGCCCTAAGGGGAAGTCTAAAGGTAGTCCTAATGCATGGTGTCTTTGATGTGCGGTTGGTGGTCTATGAAAGTTATAGTCTATTAACAACTCATCACTAGGAGACAAGCTACGTATTGCATGCATAACTAAAAATATGGATGTTTCCTTTTCATAAAGAACTCCTGTCATTGGAGTGTTCCTCAAATGAACAATTTGCGGAAAATAAAGAACACCTAAAACTATTTATGATCCATGCAATGTTCCCATGAGTGTGTCGGCGACCATCGATATACAACAGGTTCTTCTTGTTAAATTTTCTAGAAGCATAACCATTCATGCACATACTATACATGGAAACAACATGTTTGTATTTAAAAATATTCAAGTAATCGAACTGACAATAAATATGACTACAAAATGGCATAAGTGCTACTGACTATTTGGGAGGAACGAGTACATGTGAAAGGATAAATAACCCAAGATTTGTAGCATCTATCTTAGACTTAAAATCATTAAATTATTACCACAAAAGGATAATTCGATTCCAACATCGGGAACACGAAGAGAAGATGACCAAGCATCATACAAAGTGCAGTTGTAACAAGTTTGGTATTTACTTTGAAATGCACTGGAAGGTAAAAGTCATCACTACCCTCGAACAATTGGACCAGCCTTGGTGTGTACTTGGACATTTTTTCTCTCAACTAGTGCAACTTTTTGGATCTCCTAGTAAAGATGTTTTGGGTGGTATTTGTGTCATACATTGGATCACTAGAAATTTCTGTTGACTAAACATAAGCATAGCGATTGGTCAATTTAGGACAAAAAATAGTTGTTATGGCTTCTAACTTTTCAACAAATGAGCATATGGAAGTGTTCCTACATGTCTTTTCTATATCACCTATTGGATTTTTTACTAAGTATGAGGTATTAGACCATTGACATTGTGTAGTCGATCATTAGTATAATGGGTGAGTGTGACATGTCGAGGGTGCTCCTTCAACCCTTGACATTTTGAACAACTACATACTACTGGGGTGTCATAAAAGAGATCCATCTCATGGCGAATTACTGTCGATGATCCATGATTGTGGATGGAATATGGCATGTTACAATTGGTAGGGTAAAGCAACTGTCCATTTTCCTCTACCAATTGCTTGCGGTATCTTGCTCTTGATAAGAGCTTATGACGTTTTGCAATTGGTGGAATATATTTTGCATCCAAACTCAATGTTGAATCAAGATCCTGCAAAATTAAATACATTGTTATTCATATTCACATGAATAAATAACATAAATCAATTAGATAAAAAAAAATATAAATAAAATCTATACTTATTGGATATGGATGGGGAGAACTTGATGAACTTTGAACAATATGGAATGAGCTAGAATTTGAAGAATTGACCATTTGATATTATAAAATTTTCTCCCTGCATTTGACCCAAATAAAAAATCAATACGTGTCTACAGTCGTAAAGATATTTTGAGAACCATATCACAATCTAACTTTCAATATAGTTTTGCAACCATTTTTTAAGAATAATGTGGGTTTAAGCAACATATGTATACTATGAAGTATTGGAATTGATGCGGATGAATCCAAAAAGAAGATTTGAGATGAATAGATCATTTTAGGTTCAAACATACAATCATAGGGATTTTTAATTACTCTGGAGCCCCTTAAAAATACAATTGCACCAGTGCATCATGTATAATAAAACGCACCGGGGCATCTAAAAGATGTATGCATTATCGTGAAACATCCAGAAAAATGTCTACAAAAGAAAATATCCACTATATTTTATAACATATATTTAATTTTACTTTTTTCAATATAATTGACACTTGTGCAGTTAGTTTACATAAGTGCACCAATGCCATCATATTTATCATACACATCGACGAATGATAATTCTTAATTTTTTTTTTTTTTATTTGTATGCCAATCCAATGTGTTGTAAAAATTATAACTCACCGATGCATGTATATCTTCCTTGCACACTGATTTTCCGGAAAAATAAATAAAAATAAATAAATAAATAAATATCTGAACGGTGTGTTATCTATTAAGTCACACATGTGCGCTTGGATACATGAGCGCATCAATGCCTAGAAAATAAAAAATAAAAAATCCATGATTATTTTCCCATAAATTGAAAAAGGAGCGGTAATTTCTTTTTCAAAAAACTAATTTCATAGTGTTTAAAGAAAAAACCTAAACATTATTTCATTGTTTTGCCGAAATTTCAAGAGGGGAGTTTTGCAAGAGACACTTACTGGCGGACGAGTTTGAAGCAATCTGATTATTCTAAAGATCAAAATTTGTAAGGTATGGTGGATGAGACAAAACCCTGCATATAGAAATTTCAAGTATGTAAATTATTACTATTGATCTCAATATATAATTTATTTATTTCCTATTAAGATTTAAAATAAATTCAGATGAATTAAAATATTTTATAGTTACCTTCAATGCTTGAACCCTTTCTTTGTTGTTGTTTCCTTTTGTTTTATGTGGCTGCAAAATTTCACATTAGGGTTTAATTCCCTTTATTATTTCATAATTATGATTTTTCTTTTTAGGAATTTTAGATTTAATGGGTTTTTGGTTTTATATATAAGGAGTTGAGTGCAGTGGGACCACTTATTGCGTCATATCCTAAACCTTGATGGCCATGTCATTTTTTTCTTCAAAAAATGTTTTCGCAATTTTCGGTACTGTCATTTTCGTATATCGCACCAGTGCATTTGGAATAAAAGTGCATTGGTAATCACTGATGATTTAGATTATATATATATAACAAAAAAAAATGCGTATGTTATATGATTAATTTATTTTTAGTTAACAGTGCATTTCGATTTGATGCATTGATGCATTCATGACGTAGACGCACTTGGGCATTTTAATTCTTGAAGTGCACCAATATGGCAGGCTGCTTTTTTTATCTGGAATTTATGTAAGTTATTTGTATAATATATTTAATAGCTCCTCTTTTTAATGGTCTAGATTGTTTATTGATAGAAAATGCGTGATAAGAGTTCAAATGAGCAATAATTCTAATCAGCATGATGGGAGCACATCCAAAAATGCGAACAAGGAAAGCTCTTTGTAATTTCTATATTAAATTAGTATGTTTGAATTATATGTAAGTTTAACTAATATGTATTGGTTAACATGTGTCATGCAAAGCCAAAAAAAAGAGGAAGCTTGATAAGTTTCTTTGCAATCTAAGTGCAAAAGAGGGTAAAACCTCAATGGAAAAGTTGCATATGGATGAAAAAGGTGAATACAAAGTAATCAATATGATTTTTTATTGAATTTTCAGTATAACTGTACTTAAGAATATTTGCGAACATGTTTAAAACAATTTGTTTAACATATGTTAAATGTTTTGTAGAGACTAACAACAACAGAAGGGTATGCCATCACATGAAAAACAAATTATGGAAGATGCAAATGTTGATAAATTGGTCCTTAGCTCATATGGAGTGGTGTTGAAAGTTAATGAAAGAGGGACAAAAATTTATAAAACTATGAGGGATATAGTGGAAAGCAGGCATAGACGTACCTTCCACTTATAGTGCAGAAATCAATCCAATGATTCGAAGAATTATGTTATATCTAAACTATAGGAGGTGTTTCCAGAGCAATTGTTAATGAGATCTGTCACACTTGCAATAGCAAAAATGTACAAAAAAACAAAAAATCATTCAAAAATTAATTTATTCGTAAACATGTTTTTATAGAATATGTATCTACTACTACAAAGCATTCCTTTAATAATATTAATTTTGCTATATTTAATTTTCATATTAGTATACAAATAATTTATTGTTATTTTAATTTTTCATGAAGATTATGAAAATACCAAAGGATGAATGAGGTGATATTTGAAATATGCTAGTATGAATGTTCAAAAAAGTGTACAAAGAGATGGTGGAAGAAATGGACATAATTGCATCATAGGAGGAGTCATCTCATCAACAACATGTTTCAAATGTATGCAATCATTGAGTTTTTTTAATTGTGTACATCTAATTAATTAATTTAGGATTAAATATTAAATTTCAATTGTTTTGTTGTAGAAAAAAAACAAAATGGAACCCATTCAACATATAAGACAAGACAACAAGGAAAAAAAGGGTTGATGGCAAAGTTTGTGAGTAGTTGTGGTTTCCTTATACAACTTAAGATTTCATATTGATTGTAATATTTATATTGTAATTTTTTTTACACAAGTCATCCTTGAATGTCTTCAAACATGTGTTAACATACAAAGAAGAATAATCAGAAGAATTGATTGAGATTGAGTTAAATATGGGTTGTGAGTATATGTTGACATATCAAAAATTAATTGTGGAATTTGTAAGTATCTATGTTTTTTACTTCTCTCATTTTATAAATGATGGAACAACAAAAAATAATTTATATTAAATCTATGATTAGTTGTGGGGTAAAAGTATGGAGCCAATAAAAATGTAATAAAAGTGTAGTTGAGAGAAAGCATGAGATTTGATTAAGAGAAGGCGTTATTACTCACGTGAAATAACATTCGTGCATAGCTTCCATTCTCACACCTATCATCAAATTTTATGGATTTTTGTTTCTGACTATGAAACTTGTGCATCCACAACAACTATTAACGTAGGATGATGAAATTGGGAAAGGTCAGATTTAAGGAAATATGAATGGTGAATGGGCGTGACTATATATTTGTTTCAAGTATGAATGATATGTTTGTTTCAAGTATAAATGATGTGTGGCTAATTTTTGGTGAGAACATGGGGATATGTGCTAAATTATCCGAGTGGAAATTTGGTTTTAATTTGATTTCATATGACATCGTTGCACTAATAATATGAAATTAATTTTTATTGGATTTTTACATATAATTTATATGCATGATGTATATCTACATATTCTTATACACTTTTGTTTTTAATCAATCATAACAATAACCATTCATATACAAAGTTTCCATGGCATGAAGTCAAAATAATTAATGTTAATATACATGTACATTATGAGATTTTAATCAAAGAGAAAAAGGGATACTAGGCGTGCACCATTTTCCTGGGAAGCATGTGCAAATCATTTGTGAATGGCACTAGTATGCTGGATTATGAATCATGAGACCACCAAGGTAAAGAAAATTATTGAAGGCTTCGAAATCAGAAGATTATTCCAGGCTTCCAATTCATTTCCTAGTCTGCCAAAATTTTCCAACACAAACCATTTGAGCTTTCACGTTTTCCAGGGTTTATTGGACAAGATTCGATCTTTGAGTCGGCCAGAGGCTTAAATGTAACCGGGAATTGTCTTGTTGGACTAGCCTTAACGCCAAGCCCGCTATAAGTTCGTTATAAAAGAGTTTATTGAAGCCCTAGAATTGAGAATCCATCACTGCTGCAAGTTCTGTTAATGCTGCACCAGAACCGAAGCACGAGATATATAATTCAAGGAGAACAATAATACGGAGCAATTGGAGGAATTTTGATACCTTGAAGCTTGGATTTTTATTTGCATCATCCTTTATCATTTCCAGGGCGGGCCTTGAAGTGCTGCATTACTACATTCTTTCTGTTGAGGTTTTGTTTCGGGGATCTGAGTTCTTTTCGCTATGCCTCTCTTCAAGAATAAACCGTTTCCTCTTGCTGAACATCCGGAAGACATTAAGCCCTATGAGCAGTTGTTTCAAATTCGATTCACGAAAGAAATCTTCAGAGATTTTCAAGAATATTTGGAACGAATAAATCTTTACCGTCAGAGGGTATGGGTGTGTGAAGTGTCAGGAAAGACAAATCTAACTTACGAAGAGGCACTTGTCTCTGAGCGTCGTGCAACAGAAAAAGTTCAGCACATTCCGAAGGATCTAATTGGACCAGTTTTGCATATGATCCAGTTCAAGACACTTAGAGTTCAAGATCTTGTTAGGAGCATATCAAACAACATCAAGGACTTTTATCTGGTAGGTGAAGAAGTCACAGTTCGGAAAACAGATTCCTTATTCCCTTGTAAGATTCTGCAGGTCATCCAAGAGGTTGATGATGAGGACGGCACCTTAAAGTATGAAGTCGGTTGGCTTGACAGAAATAAGAAAGTAACTGATACATCCATAGAGAGCGTGGAAGCTCTGGTTCGAAAGAAGCCTCTTGTTACACAAGATATCTTGAAGTCCTTTATCAGAGAATCAACTTTGTCCTGTAAACCTTGGATAGTTCATGACGAATTGGCACGGAAGTACAGAATCTCTACTGACCCCCCTGAGGATCTCAAGGACAAAATAATTAAGCAGGAAAAACAACACAATCATAGAAGAAGCTCTGCGCAGAACATGGAAAACGGGGATTCTGGCAGCAAAAAGCGCAAATCAAAGGAAACAGAAGAGTTGGAGGAGGGATCCAACCCTAAAAATAAGAGGCAAAAAGTTGAAGAGCAGCCAAAAGTGGAACCTATTAAGTATCCCATAGAGGATTCTTTGGTGCAGCCTAGTCCAGATGATCCTGTTTTTACAGAACGACCATATGCAGCAACAGATTTTCTTGCACCAATGGATTGTGTAGGAGATGTTCTGATGGTCTGGGATTTCTGTACTTCTTTTGGGAAAGCACTTCAGCTGCGGCCTTTCTCCCTCGAAGATTTTGAAAAGGCGGTTCATTACACGGAATATGACGTGCCACTCTTAGCAGAGATACATTATGCTCTTCTCCGAATTGTTGTAAAAGACTCCAGTGCCTACCAGTATTTAATTCAGAAGAGAAAAGCTAAGTTATCAATACAGAATTGGCAGGACCATCTCTGTGATTTTTTCGAATTAGAAGAAGTGGGAAATCTTTTGGGTCATCTGGAAACAATTAGGTCTGGTGGTTACAGTATGTTAGATCCACGAGCAAAATTGGACATTTTGCATGAGCTAGTTGACAGAGCTCTGACTTCAGATGTGATCAGAGGTCAGCTAGATGAATACATTGAAGAACGACAGGCCCTTGCAGCTACAAAACGTGAAGAGCAAAAGGAGGAATCTAGGAGGAAAAAAGAACATCTTAAACAACTATATGGTCAAGGTAAGGATGAACCAGATGAAAATGCTACTAAAGAAGTTGGAGATAATGATGAGGCCATGGATACTTTAGGTACAGAAGTGCTAAAATGTGCCTATGGAGAGAATGGATTTGTCTCAGATGATGCTGTAAGGGAAAGTTCAAACGAAAATGTTATTAAAGATTTATCAGAAAATCATTATGAAAATCAGTCTCATACAACAACATTGAGACAAGCTGCTTTAAAGCCAAAATTGGATGCAAAAGCTGCTGAAATGGTCAGGACTGAAGAACAAAAGAAAATGCAAGAGGAAAGAAAGGCAAAAGCTGAGATAATAAAGGAGCAGAAACTTCGGGGGCAGAGGGCATTAGAGTTGCAGAAGAGACAGGAAAAACTTGATCGGGAAATAGAAAAACGTTTCATTCGGACAAAATCATTAGGGAGTGATAGGGCTCACAACAGGTATTGGTTTTTCCGTAGAGAGGGGCGAATTTTTGTTGAAAAGCAAGATTCTACTTGGTGGAGCTACTACAGTACAAAAGAGGAGCTTGATGCGTTAATTGGCTCCCTGAATCCAAAGGGTGAGAGGGAGATGGCTTTACAAAGGCAGTTAGAGAATCACCACTTCCAGATTAGTAATGCAATGCATAGGAGGTCGAAGGACATTGCACAGAAGATTGCAAGGGAAGAAGCAGCTTTACGGCGTTCCACTCGTGTTCGCTCACAGCCAAAGTATCTACAGGATTTTTGGCATAGGTCAATAAACAGAGAGGCTAATGCTTTAGCTGCCTAAGTCTTTGAATGACATATTTTCCTTATTTTGAGAATTTGATGATAGTAGCAAGTTATTTATCAAAATTCATAGTCAAGAAGTCAGAGAAGATGGCTTACCTCAAAATTTTGATAAGCGTTTCTGTTTGAAAAAAAATGAGAATTTTAGGCCTGGTATTGGTGGAGCTAGATAGCTCTTTTTATCCCTTTAATGGAATGTTCCGGGGGCACCTCATGAGGGGTGGAACCCACATGCCCTTTTTATTTTCTTTTTATTTCAATATTAATATTAATAAAATTCTAAGTTATATGGCATTTTATTGTGAGAAAGATTTTGTAGACGATGTTCTGCTCAATTACAACCATTCATCTTTAGATGGCTTGTTTTGCATAAAAACCATCTATTTTTGTATATTTTGTTGATTATTAATGTTCTTATGAGGGGTGAAACCACATTCTCTTTTTAATTTCTTTTCATTTCAATATTAATATTAATAAAATTTTAAGTTATATGGCATTTTATTATCAGAAAGATAGAGTAGACGATGGTCTGCTCAATCACAACCTTTCATCCTTAAATAGCTTGTTTTGCATAAAAAAACATCTATTTTTGTATATTTTGTTTACTAGTAGGCTAAATACATTATTAAATATGATTCTACCATCGATTACACATTGTAGTGATTTTGTTTTTTTCATAAATCTTCTATGTGTTTTTGCACATAACCTTATCAACCTGGATGTATATAAATCTTCTTATATGCATGCAGGTTGATAAGGTTATTGCACATAACCCTACACCCAATCGACAAAAAAATAGATCCAGAGAAGGATGTTAAACAATTTGAATATGAGATGAAATCATGCATTGCAAAGGTTGAAGCCAGGGATAAAAGAGAGGAGGCCAAGAAAACTAGCCAAACATGTACAAACCACCATAGTGCACATGATATTGGTGGTGATATTGATTTTATGGGTGTGGGTATGCTTGGAACTTGTAATCCTCCTATAACTTGATGCACAAGTAGCGATTATGTGTTCCAATGTAAGAGTCATTCAAGAATAAGATTTAGGCCTATTTCCCATTTCAAAGTGGCATCTAATTTCCATTGGAAGTTTTTTAAGTATGGCAAGTTTAGAAAATGAAATGGGTTGTTTAAAAACTTCTTTCACATCTTGCCAAATTAAGGTTTTTCTTAAATTTCACCGAAATCTTCCGTATGATAATTTATTTACAACCATCTTTTCACATCTTGCCAAATTAAGGTTTTTCTTAAATGTCACTGAAATCTTCCATGTGATAATTTATTTACAACCATCTTTTCATTTGATTTGATTAGAAAGAAACCCACCTATAACTAGAAATGTGAATCAACATAATCCTTGAAACGTATTCCATGCCATGTAAAGATAATTAGGAATTGCAAAACTTATAGGTCTTAGATAGCAAATTAGCCTTGCTATAAATATTTTAATTCCCATAGAGTATATCAATGGCATACATGTTTGAGATCAAATTGCTATAAATATAACACTACTTTTCAATGTTTACGTCCAACGAACCTTTGTGCATTAACATGGGTATATGAGGGTGAATAATTAGCAACTTAATTTCAATTAGTTTTTTCTTTTAAAAATTTTGAGGAAAATTTTAAAGTAGGTTTCCATACATTTACATGTCACATCATCAATGAATCTCTTGGTAGATTAGTTTGCATTTCAGAAAACTAACACATAATATTTAAATTATTAAATTGTTTAATTAATAAAATTATTAGTAGCATGAGATATCTTAATTGCTTTTGTCCTATCCTTTCCATTTCCATATACATATTGTATTGTTTTAATTTTCTCAATTTCACAAATAGTTTTGATCATAGTTGTTGTTTTTCGTTTATAAACTAAACATAATTACATTATTGTGAGAAAGATTGAGTAAATGATTATCTGCTTAATTTAGTTGAAATTTTTATGAAAATATAATATAAATGTTGAGACACAATAAGGATGGTGTTTGGAACTCTTTAAATAATAAAATATTTGTATATGCATGAAGATAAAAAAATGTTAAAATTTAAATATTTAGTTTTGTAATTAAAAAAATCATATAATTTAGATTATAGTAAAGTGTGAATAATAGCTTCTTGTAAACCGGAGATTATAGTGAAGATTGAGTAGATGAGTATTTGCTCAATTTAGTTGAAACTTTTATGAAAATGTAATATAAATGTTGAGACATAATAAGGATGGTGCTTGGAACTCTTTAAATAATAAAATATTTGTATATGCATGAAGATAAAAAAATGTTAAAATTTAGATATTCAGTTTTATAATTAAAACATCATATAATTTAGATTATAGTGAAGTGTGAATAATAGCTTCTTGTAAATCGAAGATTATTAGGTTCAAGAGATCTACTTTCAAGAATTGATATTAATATGTTTAGTAGACCTTCAAGAGACTTTCTTTCAAGGATCTAGATAAGTAGGTTCTATAGAGACAAAATGCTTTGTCAAACTTGATATCCATAGGATTTAAGATTTTAACAAAGTGTTTGACATAAATTGATATCCACTAGATATATATATATACTTTAATACAAAATTACATCTAATAAAAAAGTACTGAAACTAAATAGTACAATAGTAACAAAACATAATTTTCATCTCTTTGGACTTTTCCACTTTAACACTAGTGTTAAAGTAATCTTCAGTAACATGTAATTACTAACAATATTTAATCAACATTAACATGAGTAAAGAAGATAGGTTTAGGGTACTTACCTGTAAGTGCAACCTTCCTGTTTTATACTCAGAAATATTACTTTCAGTCAAAACTGTACCTCTCAAAGGTCAGCCAACACTAGGAACCCATTGACCCTATTAAAGGGTAAGTACAAACCAAAGATAGAGAGAGAAAGGTTGTATGCAACAATAGTTAGACAAAGACAGTTAGATTCATAACAGAAGTTAAATAAAGCACAAAGAATGATTACAACAAAAGTCTCAGTGCAAGTGAAAGCTTAACAAAAAAACACAAATATGATCACCAACAATTTTGTGTGACAGGACAAGTCTTAACATGAGAGATCTGGGAAAAGATAAGATCCACATTAACACAAACAAAGAGAACTAATTCCAATCTAAGTATAAAAACTTCTCAAATAATCACTCAACAAACATATTAAAATTCAAAGGAGCCTGCAGTAGGCTAGGATAAAACTTAAGGCTTCACGTCCCTCCTCAATCATGCTCATGGTCTTCATCAAAGAGGTAGATCTAGGGTTACAATCTACCCAAACAAAATATTGAGTTCACACAAGCATGCATGTTACGGAGAAAAACTTCCTATGGCTTAGGGTAGACCACAACAGACAGATGACTACCAGAAATCAACTCAATTCCCAATGCAGTGCTATATAAATGTAAATGCTAAGATGTGGATAAATGACCAACCTTCAACCGGACGTTCGAAGTAGATCCCCGGTGAGCTTTCAAATCTCTACACTTGAACCTCCAGCTTAGTCTCAACAACAAATACAAGCGAGTGCATATAATATATGAAAGATATTAGCATAAACAATAGCATGGTCCATGATATAATAAGCAAATGTAACCCAATGTTAATAAACAACCATTCACAAGGTCAATTGGACGAGAAAATGAGTATCTCTATTAATGTAAACAAGAAGTACATGATACAACCTCTTGCCGGCAACTCATTTGAACCGAGAACAAGGTCCCTCCATTTGTGTCTCCACCACTTCAATCCCGCATGCAATGGCAAACTCAAACTATGAAGGAATTTGGTGGGTGAACATAAGAGATTCACAACAACTAGGATCAATGGATGTAGACTCAGGCTATAGAAAAAATCCAATAGAGTTTCGATGCTCTCTCTTTCTTCTCCTTCCATGTACCATAAGAGCTCAATAAATAGCCTTCCAAAGGTAGGTGAAAGGCCGAATCGAGTCGTTTCGGGATACATGGAGGGCCTAAGGTCACCTTATGACCGCTTTTTGGAGTAAAAATAGAGTTTTTTACTGTAAATTACCATTTAACTCGATGTACGTGGGCTATAGTGGGACATCCTATGCATGCGCGATTTGCAGCAAAGCAGCTCGCGTACAGGAACAAAAATAGAGAAATCTAGGTTCCTGGAGGGAAAAAAGTGGTTATGAGTCAATGAAAAGAATATCAAAGGCCAAATAGTATAAATGCTCACAAGGTGGAAAAATACATTGTAACAAATGCCCCCTAATGTGTGAGGTCAGAGAAGGTACTACGATGGCTAAAATACATTATAAATCTCAGAAGTGGAGTGATGGAAACACAAATGGAAGGAATAGCCCACTCGTCATAATACAATGATCTCTCTGAATACATATCGGTACAATACATAGAAATATGATACAATGGCCCTGAATAGCCCATATATAGTGAATACATGTCATAAGTGGTCACAGCCATGACCCAGTAACATATGGTCTTCTGCTGAAGAGGAAACAACTGATGCAAACTGAAGGTACAAATTGCTGATGTATGAGAATGATCTCTTATAAGCATAATCACGATCACCAATAGCATATTGAATTCCACTGAAGTCTGGGGTCTTCTACACAAATCATCTGCGGTGCATGCCTTATCAAGCAAATAAAGGTGTTGATGTCAAACCTGATGTGGCATCATCTGATTACCGGTCATTGATGTATACCATTAACAGACGCGAGATAACCCACCAATAATGAAAATGGGCATCAAGGCACTGAGTACATTCATCAAAGTGTGAATAGAGGCGTTGAGGTTGAACACTCTGACAAATCCATTGATCAGGAGGCATTGATGAATCCCCAACTGTCGATGGCAAGAGAACCTACCACTAAGGACTGCAAGCCTCAAGGTACTCAACGGACTCTAAGTCTCAATTCCGGAATAAATGTGTTGGAGTCAACAGAATGAAACTCGCTGGAAGGAGGGCATTAATGAATCCCCCATTAGCTGGCACGAGGTAACCAGCTACGCTAAAATATTTGGAAGAACTCGGACTAACAGATCGAACTGTATGGGATGGCCGACATGCAATAGTCAAGAGATATGAGGAGTGTCCAACTCTAGTTTCAATACTTCCTTTGAACAAGAGCATGAGCAGATGGATAGAACCAGGCAGTATAGACTCAAGTACTAGATGATAATAATACTTTGCGATGCAAGAGGCATCGACAAAGGCTCCATAATGACTGGAAGCTTAACCAGCCGGTGGAGAAATATCTGAGAAATGAGTACAGCTCCGAAGGTCCTACGAATGTCCCGACTCATGATGAATGGAGTGGAAATGAATGCTCTGTTCAAAGGTGACATGACAGCTGCCAATAAGAGGTAGTAAAGATTTTCCCATCTGGCTTTTTCAGTTATATGATTTTTTTGGTCTTTTCAATGTTATGAAAGCTTGAAAAAGAATAAAATTGCTTATAGTACAACAAGTGAGGGAATGAGTGTCAAGTGCAAGAAAACTAGTTCCAAGCAGTGGAACATAACTATGATCAATGCACGGAATCATGTGCAAGATGTGGACACTCAGAGGGGTGTTCCCTCAAGGTAAAGGGTCATCAAGCTACGAAAGATAAAAGGAGGCTCTGCTTGGATCAGAAGGTAAAGTGATCAGGAACATGGCTAATATCTCCGAATAGCAGGAGCTCGCACAAGTCTCAAGAGGCAAGCAGGATAATACAATGCAATCACAACTCAACATAAAATGGGGAGTCCTTTTTTTGTAAAGTTAGTCTTCTCACCCGAAAAAGTGTAAAACAATGAGAGGAGAACTCTTCTAGTCACATATAACTAGAGTATACCTTTTTCGTAATTAATTCACAAAGGTCCGGAAAAGGGGTAAACTTATACCTAAGTGAATGTCGATTCAAGTCCTTTAACGAGTCTGAAATGACAAGTATACTCAACAATCTTGTTTGATTTAAAAAAGTCTAACAAGGGCTTAAAAAAGACTTTATAAAAATATTTTCCGTAAAGGTTTAACGAGCCCGAAAAAGTAAACGCGTGACCTCCTTAGTGTTTTTAACGACCTCAAAGGAGAGATGGAAGAATTCTCGTAACCTCCTTACTGTTTTTAACGAGCTCGAAGTAAAGGTGGAAGAATGCTCGTAACCTCCTTACTGTTTTTAACGATCTCAAAGTAAAGGTGGAAGAATGCTCATCATGGGAGTAGACGAGTGTCAGGGATATGCGAGACTAGTTCCAAGCACATGGAACAAAGCTATGCATAATGCAAGGAACATGAACAAGACAAGGACACTCAGGGGTGTCTGCGAATTCAGATGGAAAAAGGTTTAAATGCATCATAACAATGGGGAGGCCTAAACCTATATGCAAGGTTTTGAACACACCTGCCATGACCGAACCAAATGTCGAAAAGGACTAGTAAACAAGTATAAGTCCCGTTAAGAATCCTGTCTTCAAGAAACACTAGTACCAAAATAATATCTAAAACAAATGTAAAGACAAATCTGATACAAGTCCCTGTGGTAGAAATACTTTCAACTTCACTATTATCAGCCCCAGGTATAACGCAAGCAGATCTCACCAATGACGACTCTATAGTACCAAAGCCTGAGGGATTACAATCAAAATGATCAACATTAGGATGAAGATCAAAGTTGAAGGACGTGGAAGAATCTACAAGAACAAATTCATCATCACGGGAGTTGAAATATATAGAATCAAACTCAGTAGGATCATCGATTTGCGGATCTATAGGAGAGTCCAAAGACTCAACATTAGGAAGATCAGACTCTAATGTCAAACTGAGGCTGGACACAATTGTGAATGGATCAAAATCCAAATGGATGGTAGACTATATTATAGACTCATCTCGTTCAATAGGATCAAGGGTGGGAAGGAAATGAGATCTATGATAGAGATTCCCCCAAGGCTTGTCATCGCCAAACATGGCCTTGACAATAGCTTCATCCAAAGGAAAAGTACCATCAAGGAAATCATGTGAGCAAGATGAGTTGACTGCCCATGCGAGAAGCATAACGGGATATTCTTCCTATGTCTGTGAAGAAGAGAGATCCAGCTCTGCAATGGCTTGTTGAATATCTTGATAAGCAAGCTCTGTTGTAGACAAGGGCATATCCATTCCAATGTGCGAAATGTCTCCAAACGGGGAACTCGTGGAAGGTAGATTCCACGGATCATTAAAATACGATGTCCAGAAAGGTACATGATTCAACGAGGAAGGTGCATCATCCAAGATGGTTCCTATGAAGGAGATTGGTGCAGGGAAGTCGAAAGATCCCATCAAAGAGGAATACAATCCTACATCAATATTCCCAGTTACCGGCTGCGAATTTTCGATCTGAGGAACTTTTGTTCCTACTGATGCAATGGTATTGGAACTGGTGAAATCTAGCTGATCGATCATCACAATATTTCCTTCATGGGGAGAGCAGATAACTCTAAAAACCAAGGAAATGATCGCTTTCATAGCATAGATCCAATTCCTACCCAATAAAAGGTTGTGATCGATGGGTGCATCAACCACCTTGAATTCAATTGGCACAGTCTTCCCACCCAAGTGGACCTCAAGGGAGGGGATAATACCATGTGGCCTGAACGAACGACCGTCGAATGCAGTAAGCATGGTCATAGACTTCAACAGTGGAGGGGAACCTAGAGACTTCCAACAAGCTAACGACATTACTGATGTGGAAGCACCTTCGTCAACCACCGTATGTTTAACGATATTTTGTAGGCACCTAAAGTGTACTTGGAAAGCCACACGATAGGGAAACTGAGGCTGAACATCAGTAGTATCGAACTTTATAATATTAGGACTACATTGATCCTGGACTCCTAAAGCACATAAAATGGAAGTCCTTTGAGAAGAAAAAGCATGGAGAACCTCGAGAGCTAACATGGCACATGGAGTCTGGCCCAAATCTTCTACAATGGAGTAGTTCTGGGCGGCTCGAGCATTGGGATTGTGTGTCGAGCGCTTAAGAACACCTTTCGGTATCCGCGGCATAGAGTTAGGCTTCTCGATATGCAAAGGGGTCTTAGGTGGAGGGGGCTCATTCCCCAACGAAGGTTGTGGAGCTCCATAGTCATGAGAGTGAGTAGAAACACTAACCTTTGATTTGACCATGTTAATGTATCCATAACCGTCTTGTTAGGAACCCGTGTCAACCCTTCTCTTTACTTTGTTAGTATATTGTTGTTGGACGCATATGCTTTGTAAGTCGTACCGTAGTATTTGTTGATCCATAGTTTATATTAGCCCATGGTATTGACCCATAGTATTGGACGCATATGCTTTGTAAGTCGTCCCGTAGTATTATATGTCCCACGGTTTTGACTCATAGTATTGGGCATAGACTTAGTATATAAGTGTGTGTTGAGGTCATTGAAGGCACCATGAAGTTAATTGTATTGAGCTTGCTCAAAGGAGGTTGCCCCCTCGAAGTGGCCCATGATCAATATAAAAGTGATTCTGAATTCTATTATTTCTAATATCTCGTGTATTTGCATTAATTAATTATTGCAGGTTCATTACATCTGGTATCAGAGCACTTTCTTGGGCTCACTGGGTGAAATTTCTGCCAAACATTTTTTTCACATCTGTTGCAGGTTCGGATTTGGGAATAATCTCTATCCGCTTAACTATGGGAAGTACTTGGGCATAAGCCCTAAAACTCATTCTGAGGAGTACCACAGGAACCCCGAAGTAGCTGGCCCATTGAGAGGACCTGCCAGCGAAAAGGGCAACAACCCCTGACTGATTGACTAGTTCCCACCCGTGAGGTAAACCAAGAGCTGTCATTTGTGGCAAAGCGGTTATTAGTTTTACCTAAGCCATGGAGTGAGGGGTACTTCCCCAATACGCAAGCCGTCAGACAGCATTGGTGTCCGAGTGAAACCCCTGAACTGTTAGGAAGCCGCACATACCTGGGGTCCATATCTATTTTCAGCTGAACTATTGCCAATCACTGCTGCGTCGTTTCAGATCGCGTCGTTCAGATCCATTCTGAAAGTCGTTTCAGATCTATTTCAGATCCAGTCGTTTTCGATCCATTCGGCATTATTTTAGATCCCTCTATTTCCGCTCACTTCTGGGTCGTTGCAGATCTATCTGTTTCAGATCTCTTTCGAGCCGTAGCCGCTCCATTCTGAGAAAAAAAAAAAAAAAATCTCCATTTCTCCCTTGTTTTCACTCCGTTTCCTTGAAATTTCCAGGGAACCCCTGTACTCTCATTCTGCATATTTCATTCCTGAGGACCCTATCACCAATTCCACTTCCCAAAGCCCGAAATCCCACATTTGTCTATTTTTAGGGTTTACCATAACTTCCTCGGATTTCACCCAATCACCTTCAAATTTTACCACAGAGTTCCTTTCCTAATTCTGCTTCTTTGTCCCTCTCTGCCAAATTTTCCCTTTCTTTCACCCCGCTTCTGAAATCCCCATTTCTTGCCTCCTTGTCCATCAGAAAGCGTCCAAATCCCAGTCAAACCCCAATTAAAATCCGAGTTTTTCCCAAATCCAAATTTTCCTTTACTAAATAAGCTTTTGTTTGTGTTTTTCTATCCATTTCCAAAACAAAAACAAAAAAAACTCGTGGGTGTGGTTGTCACTTGCACAGGAGCAAAAACCATGGAAGAAGCACTTGCAGCCATCCAAACCAAACTCCAAGATCTGGATGAAAAATTTCTCAACCTCCATCTTCAGCATTCAGCATTGAACAATAATCGACAACCAGAATCTTTTGCAGCTACCGGGTCCTCTTCTTCCAGCAATTTTTGTGGGCCGAAGCTTGATTTTCCTCGCTTCAATGGTACTGATCCGAATGGATGGATATACCGAGAAAAACAATATTTTAGTCTACATAATACTTTTGATGTCTAGAAAGTTCCACTTGCATCCTTTCATTTGGAACAGGAAGCCCTTCAATGGTACCATTGGTACATCAAAGCTCATCCCGAGCCAAACTGAACAGATTTTTGCCAACTCCTTTTGTCACGATTTGGTCCTATTGCTTTTGATGACTTCATAGGAGCACTCACTAAACTTCACCAAACTGGCACAGTGAGAGAGTATCAGACGGAATTTGAGAAACTAGCTAATCACACAGAAGGATTGTCTGATGAATTCTATATGAGTTGTTTTATCAGTGGTCTCAAGGATGAAATCTGCTCAGAGGTCAAAATGTTCTGTCCCAACACAATGATGGAAGTGCTAGGGTTGGCTAAGCTGGCCGAGGACAAGATCGCAGCTCAACAATGCTCCAAACCCACCTTTGTTCCCTTCAAAAATATGGGTTCCCAACGACCTCCCATCACGCCTGCTCCTCGACCAACTCCTATCAAGCATTTGTCTGAAACGGAGATGCAGGCACGCCGAGAAAAAGGGCTTTGTTATAATTGTGATGAGAAATTCACTCGAGGACATAGATGTGTTCAACAAAAGCTCTATCTCTTGGATGTGGATTCTCCGCCTGCCTCTGAACTTGGTGAAGAAGCTCTGGATATAGTAGATGATCAGGTTGACATTCAACACTCGCCTGTTGACACCCCATCTCAAGATGACCCACCCGAGATCTCTCTCCATGCTGTAACTGGCATCACCACCCCACAAACAATGCGGGTCAGGGGATACTTCAAGAAGCTCCCTCTTACCATACTCATTGATTCTGGTAGCACTCATAACTTCATTGACCCTCGGATTGCCAAACAGGCTGATTGTTTTGTCCATCCTTGCTCCCATTTTGAAGTCATGGTTGCCAATGGGGGCACCTTACCTTGCAAGGGGAAGTGTCACAATGTGCGTATCTCTATGGAATATTATAACCTGCGCTCCGACATGTTTTCCTTGTCCTTAGGCGGATGTGATGTGGTTTTGGGCATTCAATGGTTACGCACACTTGGCCCCATCTTATGGTATTTTGCTGAACTTTGGATGCAGTTTTCAGTCAATGGGGCACAACACAAATTTATGGGCTTACAACCAGGGTCTCTCTGCATCATCAGTTCACATCGCTTGGAAAAAATCCTTAAGAATAATTCACATGGTGTCATCGCTCAGCTCCATTCCATTCAGATGCACCCATCAACAATCTCCACTACTTCCTTGGATAGATATGCAGGTGTCTTTGCTGAACCAATGAGCTTGCTGCCTTCAAGAGACCTTTCCGGTAAGAATTTAGCCACATCTACCTCTAAGCAGGAAATGATGGCTATTTTGCATGTAGTATAGAAGTGGCAGCCATACCTATTAGGGAATTATTTCTACATCAAGACTGATCTCCAGGGTCTGGAAAATTTCTTGGAATAATGGGTCTCCTCCCCAACACACATGAAATGGGTTATCCAACTCATGGTTTATCCCTATGCGATCACTTACAATAAGGGTAAGGACAATATGGTGGCAGATGCTTCTTCTCGCACAATTGATGACCCAGTTCTCTTACAACTATTTCTTTGCTTGTTCCAAATTGGTTGCAATATGTTCAACAGGGCTATCTCTTCTATGAACTCCATGCTTCTTCATCAGCAGGGCACTCTGGATTCTTCAAAATGTATGACAGGGAACAATGTAACTTCTTTTGGCAGGGACTGAAAATGACAATTCAACAGATGGTGGCTGACTGTGATACTTTCTAGGTCAACAAGGGTGAAATGACACTCCTTTCATGACTGCTCAAACCCTTACCCATCCCTACACAGATTTGGCCAACTATTTCTATGGATTTCTTAGAAGCGCTCTGGTGGTACAACACCACATCTACAAGGATACCATATGAAGCATTCTATGGACAGACACCGCCAGTTCTTCTTCCATACACCCTTAGCAGCTCCCCAGTTCAGGAAATTGACTCAGTTCTTCGAAACCGTGATCAGATTCTTCTCATTCTGCAGGATAATCTTCACATGGCCAGAATTCGACTGCAACAACAAGCCGATCAACACCATTCTGAGTCCAATTTTCACATAGTTGATATGGTTCTTCTTCGTCTACAGCCTTCCAGGCAATCCTCCCTGAAACTCCAAAGGCATCAGTGGCCCAAAATGCAACCCGAGGATGCTACCGGGGAACCATTCATTCGGATTTTGCATCAATTTCCCCAACCAAAGCTTTGAGGACAAAGCTTTTTCTAAGGGAGAGGGGATGTTAGGAACCCGTGTCAACCCTTCTCTTTACTTTGTTAGTATATTGTTGTTGGACGCATATGCTTTGTAAGTCGTCCCGTAGTATTTGTTGATCCATAGTTTATATTAGTCCATGGTATTGACCCATAGTATTGGACGCATATGCTTTGTAAGTCGTCCCGTAGTATTATATGTCCCATGGCTTTGACTCATAGTATAGGGCATAGACTTAGTATATAAGTGTGTGTTGAGGTCATTGAAGGCACCGTGAAGTTAATTGTATTGAGCTTGCTCAAAGGAGGTTTCCCCCTCGAAGTGGCCCGTGATCAATATAAAAGTGATTCTGAGTTCTATTATTTCTAATATCTCGTGTATTTGCATTATTTAATTATTGCAGGTTCATCACACGTCGGCATGGGTAGAGGATGTCGAAGTTTCATTAGTCCCACTACCGACAATGGAAACACCTGAAGCCATGTTTTGGTGATGAGGAAGGGGATCCTTAAGCACAGCTGGGATTTGTTCTAGATGCTTTGATGCTTCTTCAATCCGAGGAAACAAGTGTGTAAGGTGATCTTCCATGCAAAGATTACAAGGAAACTTCATTTTACGTCTAGGTTTGCGGTCCCCACCAGCATTCCTGTCATCCTGAGGAGGGTTGGTGTTCTCCTTCTTAGAGTTATTGTTCTTATTATTCCCACCCCTATGATAATTTTTTCCCTTTTTCTTCCCACCAGGTTGCAAATCAAATCTAGAGGATGAGTACTTGTGGATCCAACAATACCATCGGCATGCAATCGAGGAACGGGCTTGGGATCATGTCGTGACCGTGGTGCATCAGGTATAATGTCATATAAGATGCCAGACTGAGCATAGACTAGGTCTAGATATTGGACTTTGAAGATAGCTTGTTCCTCGGTCATAATACTGGACAATGAAGCGTCCTTCGAAACGTAAGGGATTAAAGACTTAAGGAACCATTCCAACATAAATTCTAGAGGAATGTTGGCTTTCACTAGCCTCTTCTACTGGCGCCACTCCTGAATATGGTCAGTGATGTGTGTGGCTTTGTCCTTACAGAAGGTGGATAAAAGTTTGGTTCCAGTATCATAACGAATTGAAAACTAAAAGTGGTCTAGGAAAACCAAAGCTAAATCATTGAAACCTCTATTTGTGCCCCCAGGCAACTCGACATACCATTTCGCCACTGCCCCCGTGTGGGTACATTGAAATAGCCTCAAATGAATAGATTCATGGTTCAAGGAATTTGAGGAGCACCATAAGTGAAAAGTATTAACGTGATCACCTGGATCCTCACCATTCTTCCCCTCAAACTTCAGAACGTCAGAAGGGAGCTTGGTGGGGACAAGAGGCCATGTAGGATCATGACACACTAGATCATTTGTGAGATTCGAAATATCAGGTAGATTCAATCTAGCAAGAAATGGGAGCTAAGGATGTGAAGCTTGATTATAATATCCCAAAAGAGACTAGTTCTACAAGGTGAGATCATTTTCATCGTAGCTGACACCTAAGGTTCCGACAAACTCTAATAGAAGTCACGACCATGACCACAAGGATAATAACCTCGTCCAAACTGACCCATATTATGATACACAAGCATGTGCATAGAAGGGATTTCATGGGAGCGATTGGGATAATAACTAGGACCAGTTGAAAAGCCATAAGAATGACCTCCATAATAATAGGGTCCGATATAACCACTCGAGGAAGGGAAACTAGACGAGTGATGGCCGTATGAAAACGGTATATTCCCACCTACTGGAATCTATGAACTAGAGATAGGGGGAGGATTCAACATCATAAAATCATTCGAGGGTACATGCATAGAGGTATGTGGGTTAAAAGATGGAATGTAAGTTGTAGATCCGATACCTATCGTGAAACCTCCACTCGAAAATGGGTTCACACTAACACTAGGGGCTATCATAGGAGGTGGACCTCCTCTAATGTACGGAGTAGATGGAGGGATGTGACCACTCCCAAACTGATATGCAGTAAAAGGAGTTGTAGTGCCCCCCATCCCAATGCTAGAGCTAGCATGACTACTAGACATGGTGGAAGTAACAGTCGGCATATAACCGGGCATACCCAAATAAAAAGGTTGTGAGGTTGAAGGGACGGATGTAGAACCATAACCTGGCATCCCGAAGGAAGAACCATATAAATAACTTGTTGACCATGTTCCATCAAAAGGGTTTGTGCTCGTGGGTTGGGATGTTCCAGAACCAGGAGGAGTGTTGTGTGGTGAACCTCCTCCCCATCCATCTCTAGGAGTGGATGGAGGGGATTTTCCTGCAGTGCCACCGGACTGAGTCACGGGGAATCGCATCATGCTAGATGCGAAACTCATGATAGGAGATTTCTTAAGCTCGTGGGATGTAAATGAAAGACCAGTGGTAGTCTTCCGATGCCTCTTAATAAAAGACTGTGACAGATCGCTAGCTGGTAAACCAACCAACCTATGAGATCATCGGGGAGGCAGATCTCGATCCATGATGACTTCAAAAAGTCAAAAAATAATCGTCTCCTAAAGGCCTACTAGAGCATCATAGAGCAAACACCTAAAAGAAACTACAGCCAAATGCACACAAATAGGACTGGCTCAAGGGACCTCCTGACACTACAACCAAGATGTCTTGCCTAAGAGAGGCTTGAGACTCCCAAACTATAACCGGAGGTAACAATTAGTTATAAGGGCCCCCAGACTTCACTGCGTGCACAGGTTCAAATCCCTATACAAACAAAAACTGTGTTGTCTGACCCCTATCTGACTCAGGATACTCACAGAATAACCACTGCAAGCACCCTATGTGATACCTAGGTAAAGCAACTATGGCCACCACATATAACCAATGCTCAAGCGGACAGTCACAGGTGGGATCCATCGTATGGGCAGGGTAACTAAGCCTGAAACTCAAGAGGGTCAAATCCCCCAATAGTCCCCAAACACAAAGAAATCCTGGAAATATATCCCATGTTCAGCTAGTATTGGAGGGCTATCTCCGCAACCAACCTCACGTGACCTCATGCTTAACTCTGGTTTGAGTAGAGCTTCCTGAGAACACTAATGTATACCATGGGTTTCACCACTCCTTGGTCAGACACATAATTTTTGGTTCAAAAGTCTTGGATTGTTAACTCGTAATGATCTATTCCAAGACTCTAAACCTATACTAGTTGGTGCACTCTATAAAAGAGAAAATCGTTTCTAATCAATTTTAGATTAAGCATTAATTTTAATGGTTGTGATTACTCAAAGGATATGGTCGTGCAACTAATGATGTGAATAGAATCAATAAATGCACATCCAATAAACACTAGACGCTTCTATCAATGGGAAAAATATGCCACTAAATGACAATCAAACCAACGTTTCGTAATTCAAAAATAACAATACAATCTCTTTATACTTTCATGCTCAAGCAAGTCCTAATGAAAGCACAAGCACTCCAGTGCAAAATGCAATAACATAAAGCACATTTTTTTGTATTTTCATAATAAATTAAATGAAAATGCAAAACAATGTTTTTGTATTTTTTCAATATAGATGAATGAAAAAATGCAAGTAGAATCAGAACTCTTTAGAAAAATGCAGGGCATGCAAAGCAGGAAAACCATCAAATCCCAAAAAGTAAGACTCAGCCAAGCTAATGAGCTATAAAAAATAAAAAATGGTTAAAGGCCAAAATCTCAAAAACTAAAGAAAGAGGAGTTTCTAGTCAGTAAAGAGGCATGGAATAATCAGAATACGGGCCTACTAAGACTCAGGAACACCCAGAATTCACCCAGCAACAACCAAAGATAAAAAAACAAATCAATCCCGGAGTTGTACGCAATTGTTCATAGAACAATAGTGTGTATACGCAGGATACTGTATTGACAGTAATGCATCCACGCAGGCTAAGCAAGGCTGACCCGCGTACAGGGAAAGGTAGGTGGACCAAAAATTAATCAAACAACCAAGAAAAATCATGATTTCTTATACAGATCCTAACAACCAACCAATGACACAGAAACTCGACAGAACATAGACTGAAAATCAGGAAAAATGCCCAAAATCCCCAAAATGGAGGTTCCTCCCCAGCACAGTCGCCAATTTTGTTACAGAGAAAAAATTCCTATGGCTTGGGGTAGACCACAACAGAAAAATGACTACCAAAAATCAACTCAATTCCCAATGCAGTGCTATATAAATGTAAATTCTAATATGTGGATAAATGACCAACCTTCAACCAGACATTCGAAGTAGATCCCCGATGAGATTTCAAATCTCTACACTTGAACCTACAGCTTAGTCTCAACAACAAATACAAGTAAGTGCATATAATATATGAAAGATATTAGCATAAACAATAGCATGGTCCATGATATAGTAAGCAAATGTAACCCAATGTTAATAAATAACCATTCATAAGATCAATTGGATGAGAAAATGAGTATCTCTATTAATGTAAACAAGAAGTACATGATACAACCTCTTGCCGACAACTTATCTGAACGAAGAACTAGGTCCTTCCACTTGTGTCTCCACCACTTCAATCCCCCATGCAATGACAAACTCAAACTACGAAGGAGTTTGGTAGGTGAACATAAGAGGTTCACAACAACTAGGATCAATGGATGTAGACTCAAGATATGGAAAAAATCCAATAGATTTTCGATGCTCTCTCTTTCTTATCCTTCCATGTACCATAAGAGCTCAATATATAGCCTTCCAAAGGTAGGTGGAAGGTCGAATCTAGTCGTTTCGAGATACATGGAGGGCCAAAGGTCACCCTATGACCGCTTTTTGGAGTAAAAATAGAGTTTTTTTTACTGTAAATTACCATTTAACTCGATGTACGCGGGTTGTAGTGGGACAGCCTGCGCATGCGCGAGTTGCAGCAAAGTAGCTTGCATACAGGAACAAAAATAAGGAAATCTAGGTTCCTGGAGGGAAAAAAATGGTTCTGAGTCAATGAAATGAATATCAGAGGCCAAATAGTATAAATGCTCACAAGGTGGAAAAATACGTTGTAAAAATGCCCCAGGTGAATGAAATTCAAGTCAGGGCTTTAAATAGCAGATCAGATTTCTTAGAATAAAAAAAAAAACCCTTAAATAGAAGATCGCATTTATCCACAAGTAAAACAACAGATCAGTCTTAAGTTATCCTTCAAGTAGGCAGATCGGACTTCCATAATATTTAGGATAACAATCTCATAACTTCCACGGCTTCCTTCAGTCAGACCAATCAACAAAAGAATAGGGTTCCATTAAAGTCCCAAAAATAGGGTTCCATTAAAATAGGAAGGAACTACTTAATACAAAAAATTAAAATTAAATTAAAACTAAAAATTAAATATAAAAATTTAAAAAGTAAAAGTAAAATAATAAAATAACAAAGAAAATAAAAAAGTGTCCTAAATAATAACATAAATCATAAGTGGGGTTCTAGGGTCATTTAGGGGACAAACAACCATAGTACCCAAAGGACCAAAAACATTAAAGGGTGGTACAAACAACTCAAGATGGGTGAAATGACCTTACTAACCACATGCCAAGGACAAGGTACCACAAGACCAATAAACAACAAGGTGTAAGGACCAAAATTAAATCAACCAAGGTGGGGAAGGTACAACCAGTCATCTCTCTCTCAAATGTACAAATGTTCCATATAACCTGAAATTTCATCATCACTATATGAAGAAGATTCCACACGGATCATGTGGTCATGATGAGGTATATGTGTGAACATGGACTAATGATGGCATCCCACACATCATGATGATAATACATTTCCAAAGAGAAAGCAAATCATTGAGTTCATCATCAACTACATCATATTGTCAAAAACTTGGAGAAATTGGCATAGTGTGCATAAGGAAGTGTTACAATATCTTAGGTACATTTATTGCACTTGCTTTTTGTCAGAGCTTAAGCATGTGTAGAAAAACACCTTGAAACTGTGTTTATTTTAGTGCAGGGCCTACCATAGTAATGGTTCTAGGAAGATTGGGTTTAGTAGGATTTGTTCAACATTAAACTACCTACGTCATTTCATCACAAGAGAGGTTATTGCTTATTGTTAAAAAGTATATATATTATGTCTTATTATAGGGATCCCACAAGGGGCTCCTAAAAAATATTTTACTTAAAATCTTGAGTTACTAATAAAAGTGATAAGTCCCCTATAACATACTAGTGGCCTTTTACAGAAGTTTAGAAATGATACAATATGCGCATACATACAAAAAAAAATACATAGAGTATAACAACCAATAAATATTCCATGTTTAAGCACACAACATGCCGCCCTAAAAAATATTTTCCCCTGGAGTTGAAAACTAGAAAAATAAAGGCCAATTTTATAAAGAAACATTGGAAGAATTGAAAAGACACTTTTTTTATCAAGTTTAAAGTATGTGAATATACATAACTTGAAAGATGCAAAACATGTCCCTTGATTTAGAGGAAGCATTAGCTTTCACAAATTTGGTAATGGTACCCAAATTTTGGCCTCATCATTAATTTTCATGGAGGATGTGCAAAGAAGAGATGGATGCACTTTATGATTAAGTCATATGAATAATAGAGAGAGATGTTTTGGGGAAAATAGTGACCACCTAACCCACTTTTCATGCACTATATATCGGCCATGGGAATGAGTTTGACGCTAAACAAATAAATCTCATACATTAATTTATATAATAGACATTTAATCCCCTTTGCTAGTAAATGCAAAAAAATGGAAAATAATTTAGACAGTTTGGTAAAGGAATGCCCATAATTTTTTGCACACAATTTGGAAAAGAATTAAGGTTTGAGTCTATCAAGCTCACCCGATATCTAGAGTATGAGCAATATAACATACATTCTCTACTTTGAGGGAGTTGTTATAAGCTCCTTCTTACTAGTGAAATGAAATGGATGAGAATTGAAGATAAGGATATCAATCCCTATAGTGTATGCCCATAAGAGCTAAATATTTTAGGATTTACCCTCATGATAGTATGAATAAATGGGATAGTAGTATGGAAAAACGGGCTTGCTTATGAAGGATTCAATTTGTGAAATAGAATGAATGGTATTACAAGAGATGTAGTAGTTTCAATGACAACATCTAAACTATCATGTTGGATGCCAATTTTATATAAAATCATGACAATGTGGGGCTAATATATATATATATATAACCATGAGAACTAGCTATGGTTATTGAATACTTGTTGAATTCTAATGGAATCAACAAGCTTAGAAAGGAAAAAACAACAAAATATAACCCACATTGAGGCCTGAAAATGTGTTATTGGCCTTAACATTTAGATGAAGTATGGGTAGTCAACAACTGTGGAGCATATGGGCCAACCCATACATAGCTATGAGTACATGAATAAATTAGGAATCCTTTTGACTTTACAATCCCTTATTTTAATTTTATATAGTCTTTTAAGGTTATGTGGATCCCCTAATCCTCACGAGGTTTTAAACTAGGTTTTCATTCCTAAATTGATTTAACCTTGCAATGGTTGGAAACTGACCCATCACTTGTAACCATGAATCCATGCATCCATGCAATAGCTCCTTGTAACTACCTCTTATTTGACCTTCCAAAGAGATGGAAGGTCAAATAAGGTCAAATATTTGCAATAGCTCCTTGTAACTACCTCTAATTTGACCTTGCCAACCCCGTTTGACACAATGTCACCCCTCAATCCACATTCAACTCTACATGTGTGAAGCTTAGGAAGTTGTTTCCACATTCAACACATTCATATATGTTCATACCTTTCATGTTTTCTTGAATTCTCTCTGTAAATTTGAATAAATTTCGAGTATATAACTATGAATCAAATTTCCAACCCATGCCTTCAAGCATTTTGCTACCAAATCAAAAGAAAATTGTCACATATATTCTGGACTATTTCAATGGTTTCTTTTTTCAATTATGGCTCTATATTATAATAAATTTGCAATACAGGCTATCATGCATTCTAATTAAGGTCTCCAACTACGTAAACACAAGTAAATTATCAACCCTTCACCTATTTTGATTCTCTTAAAATACACCAGTCATCCTCCCTTTTTTCATGTTTTTTGGAATTTTCACAGTAAACTCTAAAAAATCCTGTGTAATTTAATTCATTGTTCCATATTCTATGTGATTTGATTTCAAGAGACAATGGGTCAGACGAATGAAAGAAAGAATCCGAGGAATGAGCAGTGTGTCGACTGTGAACTCAAGCGGTTTAGACGTTATATGACAGTAATGGAGGAAGTGGCAAAATCCCATCAGACTAGTAAACCTGGTAGAGCAGGCACGGTGAAGGAATATGGCAGAAAATAACCTAGTAGGGTTTTAATTTACAAATTATCTCCATTCCCTAATTTTTCCACATTTTATGTTTGCGTTTACGTTTGATAAATATTTGACATTTGTAAAATAAGAAACCCTCCCAAAGAATTCGTGGCCAAAGGAGAGAGATGGGGTTCAAATCTGAATCAATTTGGCATTTAAATTGATTTATAAGGGAAAACGAACATATACAACAATGAAATCAACCATGCAAACTATGAATTTGACCCCATAAAATTTAGGGCTGGGTACTCATAGACTTGGGAGGCATTTCCTCTTCTCATAGTTGCTATGCCCGAGCTCCCTCTCCCTTACATGACCACAATCCAACTTTGCTCATAGCTCACAACTCACTGAACTCAATGGGTGCATAGAATCCCTCGCTAGAATCATATTCTCACAACTCACTGAACTTAATGGTTGCACATAGAACCTGGCCGGAATCCTGTACTCACAGCTCACCGAAATCAATGGGTGCACACGCAAGAGGATGAATATGCACGGCCACAATCCAAATTTGCTCACATCTCACAGCTCAACGAAATCAATGGTTGCACAGAAGCCCTAGCCGGAATGCTCTGCTCACAGGTCACCGAATTGAAAGGGTGGATGTGCGAGAGGCTAAAGATTACAATGAAACATGTTTGGAAAGGGAGGTAGAAAGGTGAGGTTATGTTGTTTGCTATTTTTTGTGTACTGTTTTTTGTATTTGTTTTATTTTTTATGTATTTAATATATATATATATATATATATATATATATATAAATATAGAAAGGTAATTTTTTGTTGTTTGTTAATTCTTTTTTGTATTATTTGTTTTATATTTATATACATATATTGAAAAACAAAATTTGATTTGAAATTAAAAATAAGATTTTATTTAAAAAATTGATAAAAAAATTTAAATTAAAAATTTAACGACAATATTAGTGATGATGACGTTGATGACATCGGTGTCGATGATGATGATCATCATGACCATTACCACCATACTGATCATCATCATAATCATCATCATAATCATGATAATCATCATCATCATCATCATCATCATCAACATTGAGAACATCATTGTCATCATAAGAATCATCCTTAATGTCATCGTTGTCATCAATCATCATCATCATCATAAACAACACCATCGTCATCATCGTTGTCGTCATCATCATCATCAATGTCGATGTCATCACTATTTATCAGCACAATCATCATAAACATCATCATCATCATCATCATCTTCTTCATTATCATCATCATCACCATCATTATCATCACCACCATCATCATCATCATCATCATCATCATCATCATCTTCATCTTCATTATCATCGTCATCATCATCATCGCCAGCCCCATAATAATTGTCATCATCACTATTCATCATCACAATCATCATAAACAACAACATCATCATCATCACCATCACCGTCATCGTCATCATTGTTGTTTTCATCATCATCATCATCGTAAGCATCATAATTAATGTTTTCGTCATCATTAATCATCATCACCATCATAATCATCATAAGCATCATCATTAACGCCGTCGTTGTCATTAATCATCATCATCATCACCATAAAAAACACCATTATCGTCGTCATCATCATCATTAACGTCATCACTATTAAACATCTCAATCATCATAAACAACAACATCGTCATCGTTATCATGATAATCATTGTCATCAACATCAACATAAACATCAAGAACATCAGTGTCATCATAAGCATAATTGTCATTGTAGTCATCACAAAAATCATTATTGTTGTCATCGCGACCATCATTGTTGTCGTATATATGATCATCATTATCATCATCATCGTCATCATTAGAAACAAAAACATCATCATGAACAACATCATCATCATCATCATCATCAACATCATCATCATCAAGAACATCATTGTCATCATAATTTTCATCATCGTCGTCATCAATAATCATCATCATCATCATCATACACAACACCATCGTCATCATCATCATCATCACAATCATCAGTGATGATTATGATGTTGATGTTGATAAAAAAATTATTGTCATCTTCTTAGTCATCATGACCATCATCATCGTCGTCATAATGGTCATCATTGTCGTCATATGGATGATAATCATAGGTGTGAACCACCTTATACTTCTATAACCATGATAAGTAGAGAGTAGGGATTAGTACTAGGATGGACCACACATGTTTCCAACAATTCATAGATGAACTAGTGTATCTCATTTTTGTGTGTAATGGGATGTTGATATTGGTGCACATTGGGTGGTTAGATTCCTCACATGATGCGATTACATGACGTGACTAACATGGAACCTTACAAGTGACTAGTGAAAAGGGCCAACTTTAAAAGTTTTTGATATTGTCCTTGCAATATATGAAATTTGACCCAATTAGATTTAACATATACTTTCCTAATATGAGATAGCTTTATAACTCAAAAATAATACCGGCATGGCCTCCCCAAAGGACACAATATTAGGTCATTGAAACAAGTCAAACGAGGTCAAACTGAATCTAATTGCATGTCAACAAGATCTAGATGGGGTGCACTATGTATTTTTTGGATACAGTGACTTTAATGTCAATAATATTGAATCAATGAATTTAACCTCAATTGACATGGATCTTGCCCCAATCTTGACTAGGAAGGAATATGCTAGTGCAATGCAAAGATACCTACATATGAAAAGAGATTTGATGGGAAAATTCTATGATTGTAATAGTCAAATTCAAATGTTATCAAATGATAATTTGATGAATTAATCCCACCAATAACATTTAAAACTTCCTTCCATTGCGGTGTGAATAAGCCACACATACAAGTATTACAATTATGTGACATTGAGGAAATTTTAATAAAAATCATGATTTCTTGATTCCCATGACAAAGGATTTAATTAGATTTCATGCTTTTCAATGATATCTTATACTTAATAAATGTTTGAATGAGAAAAATGCTTGATATTGTCACTTCGTAAAAAATCACTAGATTTGAAATGTCATACTTGAATTTTCAAATAAGGTCCATGGTCCCAAATCTACAAACTTAAGAAAATCCAATCAATAGTTTGTAAATATTTTTGTTGGAACCCAAATTTCGGTCCTCATGTTGTTCGATCTTCCTTTGTCCTCATGTTGTTTCCATATTTCATGTCTTGGGTCATGTTTGATTCTGGAAACCCTCCCACACCAGCAATGCAAGCATCTAGTCTAAGCATGCCAAATTTCAGTCCATACAAGCACAAATTTAACAAATTTCAACTTTGGCCCCGTGTAGAACATTAATTAATCTATAGGTAATATGGTTTTTGATTGTCGAATTTTTTGTGTCAGTCATGTTTGAGTCTGGAAACCCTCCCACATAGTCAATGCATGTGTCTAGTCTAACCATGCCAAATTTTAGTCCATACAAGCACAAATTTAAAAAATTTCAACGTTGGCCCCATGTAGAACGTTAATTAATCTATAGGTAATATGGTTTTTTATTGTCGAATTGTTTTTGTTAGTCATTTTTAGTCTGGAAACCCTCCCATGCCATCAGTGGATGTGTCTAGTCTAACCATGCCAAATTTCAGTCCATACAAGCACAAATTTAAAAAATTTCAACGTTGGCCCCGTGTAGCACATTAATTAATCTATAGGTATGGTTTTTTATTGTTGAATTGGTAGTGTCAGTCATGTTTGAGTCTAGAAACCCTCCCACACCATCAATGCATGTGTCTAGTCTAACCATGCCAAATTTCAGTCCATACAAGCACAAATTTAAAAAATTTCAACATTGGCCCTGTGTAGCACATTAACTAATCTATGTGCATGTTTTTTTATTGTCAAATTGTTAGTGTCAGTCATGTTTGAGTTGGGAAACCCTCCCACACCATCAATGCATGCATCTAGTCTAACGATGCCAAATTTCAGTCCATGCAAGCATAAATTAAAAAATGTCAACGTTGTTCCCGTGCAGCACATTAATTAATCTATAGGTATGTAATTTTATTATCGAAATGTTAGTGTCAGTCATGTTTGAGACTGGAAACCCTCCCACACCATCAATTCATGCTTCTAGTATAACCATGCCAAATTTCAGTCCATGCAAGCAAAAATTTAAAAAATTTCAACATTGGCCCCGTGCAGTACATGATCAAGCATGCCATTTGGGTTAGCATGATAATTGTGCATTTCCTTACTGAGCTTCTCTTTATTTCAAGAATAATTTAATATTCTCTACTAAACAAGGCCAACCACATGAAGGTGGAAGCTCATCCGACCCCACCCCCCTCACATCACTCTCAATCCCCCATAACCCAACAAAATCTATGTACAAAAAAATGATTTATTGTGTTTTTTGTCATACTTAAGAAGCAATGTCTCTAATTATAACATATGCGAACATACAGGAAAATGAAAAAACATTAAGAAACAGTTAATTTATACGTACCAATAAAATTCAATAATTCCATCGCAATATTAAATCAAAATATATAGAGTAGATATATTAAGGCATACCTCATACACTTCAATGGACTTCATCATCTTCTTCATCCAAGTCATCATCTGTATCATCCAATCTAGATTCAACATTGTAACGATTGGCCATATCATCATCGTCATCAATGTCAGTTACGATCATCATGTCATCGTCGATATCATCTTCATGGACATTGTCTTCTGCATCATATGATTCAACTAATTCTTCGAGATATTCCTCTGGAACATGATCATCTAACTCATGTTGATCATCTTCAGCATCGTCTTCTTCTTTGAGACCCTCTTCATTACCTTCCTCTATGTTATAATTTATCGTCCTTCCCCTTGGATCATGTCTCACAACAAATGACCAACCCCCTTTACCTGGAACCTCAAAGTAAAATACATGTTCACATTGGCTTGGAAGAACATAGGGCTCTATTCCTGCCTCAAATAACCTTGTATTAACCATGGTAAATCCATTATCATGTTCAATAATAGTTTTATTGGGATCATGTTGATTCAATCATAACCTGTACCATTTGACAACGAACAGAACTAATTTGAAGGATTTAAAGTCACACTGGACAATATCTTCCAAATACCCATAGTATCGATTTTTGGAGAGTTCTGGACGTCTGTTACTTCTAGAGAAAACATTGGTCACCTCAAAGACTGCAGATATCCCGCAATCTGATGTTTTCTTCGTTTCATCCAAATTTTTGATGCAAAATTTACAACCATTTCACCACATAGCCTTATGGTGTTTTACCTACAACAAGCCATACACGTAAATATTACATCATGATCAATTGATGATTAAGTGCATGTTTATGCCCTACAGGGAAAAAAATTAACGTGTACATCAATATATTTGCAAAAAAAATAAATAGTATGGTTGATTAATATGCTTTCCTGCTTATCTTTTAAACCATATGCTAAATCGATTTCCCTTTGTCTAATATTTGTTGATGTATTTGTAACTTCAGAATGTATTCACTTGTATATTTTATATTGTATTTGTATTTTATTGTTGTACCTCCGACGGAGATGTTTATTCCTCCGGTCGGAGAAGTCATTATTGTACTTGGGTCATGTAAAGTCATTGAGGTCCATCCTCCCATGTATGTCGGCACATTAGACCCCGGATTTGTGTCTTTCATGGGTTATTAGACTCCCCTAGTGGGGTCGGCCTAGTGTCAAGTGATAATGGGTTATTAGACTCTCCTAATGGAGGTCGGCCTAGTTAGGGTAAAAGGCAAGTAAAGGTAAAGATAAATTGAGAGGAGCACCTCTATATTTATTCATTCACTCACACATCCAACTCACATAGTTGAGAGAGAGGAGTGTGCACAAGTGGAGGAGGAGTAGCTGCTGGAGACATTTATCTTTTGGGGTTTCATCTTTTTTATCTTTGTATTGGTGCTTATTCTATCTCTAAGGAGCGGGGTTTTCTCCTTTATGGTTTCCTCGGTGAAATGCTTTGTGTCTCTTGTCTCTTGTGTTTGATATGCTGTACATGTTGTTCTCTAAGTTAAGATCCTAGATCATATTGAATTAAATGATGAAAATATAACATGGTATCAGAGCTAGCCTGAAGGAAGGCATTGTATGGCATTTATGACACTTGTTGCACTTGCGACAAATTGGAACCTAGGGCTTGGTATAGTAAAAACTAGTCATCATGGCACTTTCGCTATAAATCCATTTTGGCGAAGGTTCAAGATCTGAAATTTTTATAGGCCGAATATCAGACACGGATGTACCCTATGTAAAAATTCCATCCCTCAGATTCATTGTACTTTGTGAGATATGATCCGTACAAGTTAGGGTTTCTGCCTCTTTCAGAATGCAGCCCTAAATAAGTGACCTAGGAACAAAGGTCATATCTCGGGATAGGAAGATCCAAATTGAATTTCATAAAAAGTGATAGTTAGAGCACAAACTGCAGTTTCACGGGTCCAAGTTTCAGAGGCCGAAGTTGAAACAGTGACACGTGGCACCCCGTACAAGTTCGTTATTCTGTTTCATCCCATAAACAGGTCATGTTGCGACACTTAGCATGTATCTCTCATGGAGAATCCATTGAAGCTCAGATATGTGGGATTGGAAAGATGACAGGTCATTTTACCACAGGATGAATTTTCAGATCCTGAGGATCCGAAATTTCAGAGATGCACCAGAAACAATATGGCATATCTTTCTATTAAAACATAATTGGATTCTGAGCATTTTCATTTTTGGCTTGTCACTACTGCGGGAAATTAGGGCTTTTGACAGAAGTGGAATTTTGGAGTGATCTCAACATGGGATTGATCTCCTCAGCAAAATTGAAATTTAGAGACCAAGATCGAATTTTTTGGTTGGGTGAATCTCCAAGAAAGTCAAACCCTAATTTGACTTTTGGACCAGAAAACTAGATTTTGACAGAAGTTGCAGATCCGAAATTCATAGGT
Source organism: Larix kaempferi (assembly GCA_027924585.1). Classification (NCBI taxonomy): domain Eukaryota; kingdom Viridiplantae; phylum Streptophyta; class Pinopsida; order Pinales; family Pinaceae; genus Larix; species Larix kaempferi. Next base: position 94,550 of record BSBM01000989.1, on the reverse strand, counting down.
CATTTTTGGAGGGTCAATTTTTGGAGTTTTCAAAATCTGAGCACACCAGCTTGCTCACCTCAATCAATTGCATCTCCCTGTCCAAAAAGAAGTTTGAAATTCCAAGTTTGGATTTATAGGGTTTCTCTGTCAAACCCTAGCCAGCTCTAGATCTAGTTTCAGCAAATCAAAGTGGCAAGACCTAAAAATTTTCTATTTCCATTTGAAGTAATCTTTAAAAGATGTCTCACCACACCAAGCTTGAGGATAAGATTGAAGGGGCTGATAAATTCCAAGCATGGAATTATAGGATTGGGTTAATCCTAGAAGAGAATGAATTGGACACCTACATAAGTGAAGAAGTTCCAGTTCTAGAGGGAGATGAGGCTAAGGCCTTACATAAGAAGAACTTGGTCAAGGCCAAGAGGATCATTGCAAATTATATCAAATATCATCTCATACCTCATGTGTCTTCTCTAAAGAAACCCAAGGAGATGTTTGATTCCTTGACCAAGTTGTTTGAAGGAAAGAATATAAATCGGAAGATGACATTGCAGAACCAATTAAAGAGTGTGAAGTTCCAGAATGGAGAGACCATCCACTCCTACTTTACTAGGGTATCTCAAATCAAAGAACAACTTGAAGCTGTGGATGAAGTGATGGAGAATGGAGAAATTGTGATGACCACTTTGAATGGCCTACCTAGGTCATGGGACTCCTTCATCCAAGGAATTTGTGCAAGAAAGAAATTGATTTCTTTCACTAGACTATGGGAGGAATGCTCACAAGAAGAAGCTAGACTTGTGGCTCAAGAAGAAAAGATGGGAAGTGAAGACCAAGATCTCATAGTACACACCAACATAAGTAAGTTCAAGAGGGAGCGTCCTCATCACAAGAAGGATAAACACCACCACTAGAGTCAGAGGGAGAACTTTGGAGAATCCATGAAAAATCTTTCTCACATTCGATGTTATACTTGTGATGAAAAGGGACACTATTCCAGAGATTGTCCTAGGAACAAAAGAAGCTCCCACAAGAAGAACAACAACAAGAGAAGACATCATGATCACATTGCAGAGGATGATGAACCTCTAAGGAAGAGAACTAGGGAAGACAGTGAAGATTCTTCAAGTGATGAAGAATATGTATTGTAATGAAGTTTTACATGAAAGGAGTAGAAGAAGCTACTGCAGAGTTGGACTCCGAAAAACAAATAATCTATGGAAGAACCTCTCATCCATTTTCAGCATTGGTTAAGGTGCACACTATCAGAGACTCCAGTAGCTCTTGCAAGGAAGCAAAGATTGAGAGAGAGTCCACCCAACAACCAAACAAAGATAAGTATTTGAATTGTCATTTCTTGTATATATGATTACTTAAATGATGTTGTTCAGTCATGTACATACTTATGTTCCTAGATTTAGGATGCATATTATGCATTTTAGAAAAGTTTCATTAATGAAAAAGATAGTACTAATATAGTAATGGGTAAGTGGCCTATGGTACTGTACAACACTCCATTGCTACTTATCTATATTGAAACCTCTTTGATGACATGTTGGGAGTAGTGCACACTCTTAACAATGTTTTGGTAGAGATGGAAGGCATCTATAAAGTTACCGTATGAATACGGGATATGGATAAATGTTGTATTGAAGCATTGGCTAAGATAATTGCATGAATGTATGACCTATGTATTTATGCGTAAGAATTTGTTCTGAAAACTATGAGATGTTTCTAATCATGCAATTGAATTTGACTTGTAGGAAACATCGTGTAAAATCACCTACAAAAGAAGGACAACGACATTTGTTCCAGCGACGAAGTTCAAGAAAACTACCTATTGAAGATATTGAAGAATCTGAAGTTCCCAGGATCAGGGATGCAGTAATAGAAGGATGACATGATTGAGGAGTACCAGTCGATCATGAAGAATGATGTATGGGATGTGGTCCTAAGACTAGGAGGGAAGTCTGTAGAGACTTCCAAGTGGATCTACAAGATCAAGCATGCTACAGATGGCAACATAGAAAAATACAAGGCAAGATTTGTGGCACGTGGCTTCTCCCATAAAGAAGGGATCGATTACGAAGATACGTTTGCACCTGTATCCAGATACACTTCCATCAGATCAGTACCTTCTCTGGCTGCATAGATGAAATGGAAGATACACCAGGTGGATGTCAAGACAACGTTCTTGAATGGTGTAGTGGAAAAGGAAGTGTATGTGGAGCAGCTACTCGTGTTTGAGACACATGACAAGGAGTCACATTGAAGAAGGCCTTGTACGGTTTGAAACAAGCACCTAGGACATGGTACGACAGGATTGATAGCTTCCTGACTAGTTTGGGCTTTACCAAGAGTAAAGCAGATTCCAACCATTACTACAAGGTTGAGGAAGGCAATCCAGTGATACTCCTACTATATGTAGATGACCTGTTTGTGACAGGTGAGGATGGGTTGATTGCTAAACGAAGAGGAAGCTTGCTGTCGAGTTTGAGATGAAGGACTTGGGTATGATGCATTACTTTCTAGGCATGGAGGTGTGGCAGAGTGCAGATGGAATCTTCCTTGGACAAGGGAAGTATGCAATAGAGATCCTGAAGCATTTTGGGATGATGGACTACAAGGTCATGGACACACCTATGGAATCAAACCTAAATCTATTGAATGATGCTTCATCAGAGCCGGTTGATACCACAATGTATCATCAGATGATTGGGTCCTTGATGTACCTGACGAACACGAGACCAAATATTTTCTTTGTTGTGAACACATTGAGCCAGTTCCTGATGGATCCAAGACATGTTCACCTAATTGTTGCAACGAATATTATGAGGTACCTGAGGGGTACGGTTGATTATGGGCTCAAGTATGATGTGAATCTGAAGATTAACCTAGAGGGTTATGTTGATTCATATTGGGAAAGCAGTGCCATTGATAGGAAGATCACTACGGGGTGTTGCTTTAGTATGGGATCAGGTGTGAACTCTTGGTTTAGAAGGAAGCAGTCTTGCGTGGCACTGAGTACAGCCAAAGCAAAGTATGTCGCATCTTGTTCGGCCAGTTGTGAGGCACTATGGCTAAGGAAACTACTGTTAGATTTATTTGATCTCTAGTTGTATGCTACTTGTATCTTCTGTGACAACTAGAAGTGTGTGAAGTTGTCTGAGAAATCGGTGTTCCATGACAAGTCGAAGCATATCGAGATCAAGTATCATTATATCAGGGATATGGTGTAGAGAGGAGCAATGAAGCTCCTGTATGTTGCGACGGACGAGCAGATAGCAGATGTGTTGACCAAGCCACTAGCCAGGGTGAATTTCAAGTACTTCAGAGAGAGTCTTGGTGTTATTCAGATCGAAGATACTTCTAGGAGGAAGTAACGAGACACAGATGCAGGAGCCCTTCCAAGGATGATGGCAGGCGGGTCCTCCCCATGGCTGTAGATGTAAGTGTCATGTGATGAGCATCCAGACGATGCTCCATCATGAACATCCTTATGATGTTCCATATGACGATGATCCTTATGATCATGAACATCCGTATGATGATCCGTATGATCATGAGCATCCGTATGATGCTCCGTATGATCATGAGCATCCGTATGATGATCCATATGATCATGAGAATCTGTATGATGCTTCATATGATGATGATCCGTATGATCATGAGCATTCGTATGATGCTCCGTATGACTATGATTTGTATGATCATGAGCATCCGGATGATGCTCTGTGGCCGTGGATATCTTGCAGGTTGTGCAGTAGCATGTAATCAGCCATTGGAGATCTTGTAGGTTGTGCTTGGCACGTAATCAGTCCTTGGATGCTCTTTCAAGGTTTTCCTTGTTAGCATATAATCATCCCTGGAAGATATTGCAAGTTGTGCTTGGCACGTAATCAGTCCTGGGATGCTCTTTCGAGGTCTTGCTTATTAGCATATAATCATCCTTGGGAGATCTTGCAGGTTGTGCTTGGCACGTAATCAGTCATGGGATTCTCTTTCGAGGTTTTTCTTGTTATCATATAATCAGCCCTGGGAGATCTTGTAGGTTGTGCTTGGCATGTAATCAGTCCTGGGATGCTCTTTTGAGGTTTTCCTTGTTTGCATGTAATCATCCCTGGGAGATATTGCAGGTTGTGCTTGGCACGTAATCAGTCCTGGGATACTCTTTTCAGGTTTTGCAGATGCACATGATCAGTCCTGAGCTTCCACCGGATGGATTTCTCACAGAAATGTTGAAGACCTACATGAAGGATAGGCTTACATCCAGCATGAAAAAGGGTTTTCTCTGTAGAACTTCCTATGATGAGTAGAATTGAGAGATAGCACCAGTGATCAAGATGACGAGTACAACAGCAATGACGATGATGCTCCAGTGATCCAGTGTTGATGATCCAGCTCCAGTATTGAAGACTTGTGCCTATATGTATTGATTCCTGTGTCAAGAGAATACCTTCCTAGTTAAGAGGGAGTGTTGATGTATTTGTAACTTCGGAATGTATTCACTTGTATATTTTATATTGTATTTGTATTTTATTGTTGTACCTCCGACGGAGATATTTATTCCTCCGGTTGGAGAAGTCATTATTGTCCTTGGGTCGTGTAAATTCATTGAGTTTCATCCTCCCATGTATGTCGGAGCATTAGACCCTGGAGTTGTGTCTTTCATGGGTTATTAGACTTCCCTAGTGGGTTGGCCCATTGTCAAGTGATAATGGGTTATTAGACTCTCCTAAGGGAGGTCGTCCCAATTAGGGTTAAAGGAAAGTAAAGGTAAAGTATAAATAGAGAGGAGCACCTCTCTATTTATTAATTCACTCACACATCCAACTTGGATAGTTGAGAGAGAGGAGTGCGCACAAGTGGAGGAGGAGTAGTTGCTGGAGACATTTATCTTTTGGGGTTTCATCTTTGTGATATTTGTAATGGTGCGTATTCTATCTCTAAGGAAGTTGCGGGGTTTTCTCCTTTATGGTTTCCCCGGTAAAATGTTTCGTGTCTCTTGTCTCTTGTGTTTGATATGTTGTACATGTTGTTCTCTCAGTTAAGATCCTAGATCATATTGAATTAAATGATGAAAATCTAACAAGATTGGTATCTCCATTGCGATGAGTTTCTTTAACTAATGAAGCCACATCTTCCCATGATATTCCATGACCAGATTGTTCACATCGTTCAATCCATACCTTCATCCAATCAAGATTGTTTGCAATGTATAAATGAAGTGCATCCCACTCTTGACCAATTGCTTGATGAAAAAAAAAATAAAAAATCAATACAAATGTATATTCACTTAACATAGTATACACTTTTAATTGATGCATATTGAATATTAAAAATAGAATAAGTATGATATATACATAAAAATCAACATTCAAATGTATAATATTAATTAATCTCCACTAGCTAATAATTACCTTTCACCTTCCTCGATCTACCTTTCCCCTTTAGGTACTCCCATTCGAAATTGTTATTGGAGTCTGGATCACAAATGCGACCTAAATTGAGATTTGACTCTAATTTACGAAGATATTCACTAATATACATCATGTTTTGGTATACCGTATATCCCTCCACGATAGAACCCTCAGGACGTGCTCATTGTCTAACCAAACCATTCAAATATTTCAAGTGCCTCTCAACCATCCACATGGACCTTGAGTGTACAGGTCCACACAATTCAATCTCCTCAACTTTGTGTATGAGGTAGTGTTATTGTGCATTGAAAAATTCCGAAGGTAGATGGTTCTGCATTTCACACATGAGACGATGAATTTCTCTCCTCCAATACTTTATATATTCTTTATGGATTTATTTAGATGACAACCATCTACAAGAGATGCAAACCAATCACGAGATTTAACAAAAAAAACATTACATTACATAACAATTAGTGAACAAAAATCAAATATAAGTTCTACAATGAATTAAACAAACACTAAGTGCATGCAAAAAATTGCTACTTACCTCATGTATTTCCCAAGATTATATATAACTTGTTTGACATTGTTGTCGAAGTTGTCCGGGACAGAGAGATGTAGGACATACTGTAACAATATATAAATCGTTTCATTTTTTTTACAAAAAGTAGACAAAAAAATACCAAAAATATGCACTAGAATAAAAAAGTATAGCATTTATATGCATACCATAATAATTACCTCCATGAAGATATGCCAATCATGTGTTTTCACCCCCGCAAAATCACCTTTCTTTGTTATGATATTCTTCATGTTCGAACAAAATCCGGTGGGAAATTTAATTTTCCGCATGACTTATTTTACAACATTACTTTGCTACTCCGTTAACAACCATGGAAGTGAGTTTATATTAATTTGGTCTCCATTGATATGAAATTGAATGACGTCTTTCATTGCATGGTTGGATTCTTGAATGTCATTGCAAATTTTGACAATTTTTTCTTTCTCACTCCTTCCATCCAATATTTTCCATAATGTTTCAGTCACATTCTTTCTAATATGCATTGTATCAAACAAATGAGCAATTTGTAGGTGCTCATAGTAGGTCAACCTACTGAATTGTTTAGGATAACTTTTCATTCCTCATGGAAGTCCATTAATTCCTTCATGATCACGACAACCATCATGAATCACAGGTTATAAAGAAATTAAAGAAATCAATGTCAATTACAGTAAACAACACACAATAAAAAAAATCATAACATTTCATATACGATGATAGATAGACAATTTGATCCGTACCTACCTTGACAATTTCTATTATATTGCAACTTCCATAGGTGAGTGTCATTCTCTGCGGTTTTAATGCAGTCTCTTTCTTTCTATTGAATAGATGTTTTTCGGTAGTTCGATACCTATGATTCTTAGAGAGGAAGTGCTTATACTCATCAAACACCTCATTTCCTAAACTTTTTGAATGATGAGATTTGATCTTAGGACCACAAACTGGACATGCAAATTTTTCCTTTGTCTGAAGACCTACCTAAAGAGATGGATTAACTATGTCAATTATAATTATATATAAAATGAATGGATTATTTCAAAAAACATGCGTGCATAATATATTAACTAGTTCATAAAAATAAATGCAATTAAAGTGGAACTTATAATTACAAACCACAAAAATGGGTTAACCCTAGGGCATCATGTATTGTCCATACAAACATTGCATGGAATTGAAATTTTCTTTGTCGTATTGGTATAGATACATCATACATAGTGATTCCATTCCATAACTTTAGTAGCTCGTCAATAAGATGTTCGATATATACATTCATATCTTTAACTTGGTACTTACCTGATTGATTTGAACATATAAAATATATAATTATTACAACCATTTAGATATATAAACCATACACACGAGAAAAATAAAAAATATATATATGAAATTATGCAACAAAATACGACAAATGAGATGTCGCTACATTAAAAAAAAAGCTGTAGACACATACCTAGAATAATCATTGCCAACATTATGTGTTCCTTCTTTATTGACAACCATGGATGAATGTTAATTTTTATAACAAAAATAGGCCACACTGAGTAAATGGATCTCATCTCTACAAATGGATTGACACCATTTGCTTCCAAATAAATCCAAAGATTACAAGGTTCTTCTTTAAAGTGAGGCCATTTTTTCTCCATATCTCTAAATGCAGACCCATATGCAGGCATTCAAATAATGTCATCTTGACTTCTGTTCAATGCATTGTAATCCATAAATTGTGCTATGTTTTTGCACCTGAATAGTCATTGAAAATGTGGAATAATGAGAATATAATGAAGAACCTTGAGAGGCACCTTTTTTGTTACTTGATCTGTTCGATATCTACTGATATGACATTCCATACATGCTGTTCAAATTCATGTTGATTATAATATATAACATGGTCATCGAGGCATGCATCAATTGCTTCATACTGCATTCCAATTTCTTTCATGATGGCAGATAAATCTCGATATGTGCGAGGTAAAATATTTGACGGTGGTAACAAAAATTCAGCTATCAAGCTACACCAAATTAAAATAAAAAACTAGTTAATATAATATATAAATAATATTAATGAAACATATTTCATCCGTATTAATTTTACTTATGAATTAATAATAAAATTATTATACAAACAGTGGTAACCTTTAGCGCGATCATATATATGTGATGGAATATATTACATACATTAACATCCATGTGACTCGTGTGTTTGAAATACCATTCATAACCTTCAAGTTCATTATCAACAATATAGCATAGAGAAGATTTGTGTTGGAGCCCTCATAAAGGGGTTTGTATGCCTTCTCAAGAAGAGGTAAATCATGAACATCATCAAATTCATCATTTTGATGATCATCATGATCATCATCCATTCTAAAATTAACAGTATTATGGATCAATGTATTTGTACCATCATCTTCAACTATGTTATCAGTATGATCATCTTTTTCAATATGATCATTAACTTGTTCTCTATTATTCATAGCTCCATGTTCCTCCGATGCTTGTTCTGAAAGCACATCCTCCGGGCGATATGCCGTAGGAGGTATTTCCTTTATAATTACATGAAACCATCAATAGATATTAGTTAATATAAGAAATATTAAAATAATACATACATTTACAAAAACAATCAATATAAAGACATATATAATGCAAAACTTAAAAATGGATGATATTAATGTCCCCCCTCAGCATGTCCTTGTTCCCTACAATGTTTTTTGGCTATTGTGATATTTATTTTTCTCCTTTTAAAGCCCCTGCATTGAATACATGGACAAAAACATTTTCCATCACCCTTTCTTTTCAGTCCATCCCACAATTTAGCAAGCAATTGTCGATTTTGTTCGTCTGGATCAGGAATATTGTTATTTGACATTTTCTCATAAAGAGCTTGAATGGAGACTATCGATCTTAAAAAATCAAGCTCCACACTTCAATATTTTTAATCACAGAAACAATTGAAATAATTGTCTATTCTTTTATAGAAAAAAGTCTATGCAAAGAATATAATTTCCGCAAACCATTGCTTGTATAGCCAACATGTCGGAATGTTTCCATAATTTATAGTTTCTAAAATTTAAAGTTCGTCGGATCTCCGATGATATTATCATAGTTAATATTATAATCTATACGTCGCATATCTGATGAAACGCGCCGCATATCCGACAAGTGTCATCGGATAACAGATGGGCATCGGATATTCGACAATGTCAGGTATCAATTAAAAAAAAATTGATCAAAATTCATAATTTTAAAGGTGAAATCCGATGACACGGTCAATTTCGTCGAAATTTGTCGGATTTTCTTGTCGGATTTTTGGTTCAAATTTTGTTGTGATAATTCAATTTCGTGCAATATGGCGCATAAGAAAAATATAATTTTTTGCTGATGTGGCATGGGTGGAGATGTGGCCTGACATGTGCTTGTTGATGTGTCTGATAGGTCCTACCCATCACCTTGTGATGCATCCACGTCACCTTCCGCCAACCACCAGGTATCCACATCACGTTCCTTGGGAAACTGGGATTCGACGATTTTCCCCATTACTAAAAGTGGTAACACGTCCTCGTGAAAATGGTTTTGAAAGAGTCTCTTAGGGATGAATTTTTAATTAAAAAGTGACACACGTCCTGAACGGTTTTTGGCCCAATGTGTCATGTCCCAAAAATTTTCATTGGGTCACAATGGCCTAAGCCCCTTGGCCATACTCATGGTAGTTTGTCAAATTGATGCTAAGGGTCAAATAATTGCTAAGAATGATGTCCAAGTTAGTAAAAATGTGAAATTAGATCCAAATTGACAAGGTGGGTTACATTAAGAGAAATTCCCAATTCAAAGTTTGTAATATACCTATCCAAATGAAGTGTCATGGAGGAAAATTACTAGTTCCCTAGGTTGGGGGTGGAAGCATTGGGATTTGAAATAAGGGGGCTAATAAATTATGTTTGTAAATTAGAATGGAATAAATATTTAATAAATGATCTAATAAATAAATACAAGGGAAAATCAAAGTGGCAATTGCTCATGAAGACACATGGAGGATGTGGGACCCACACAAGCTAGATTTTCTATGCCACATGGCATCCTCCTCTTGTCAATTCGAATCCATAAGGATTCCAATGTTCTTGAGATGAGTTGGAAGGCTCATACACTTGGAAATATGCATCATAGGTCGAATTGGGATGGAAGTGTAACTCCCATGGAAGAGGAAGAGTCAAAGGAGAGGTTCTTGGACACTTGGACTAGATTACCTAGCTCTATGACAACAATGATGAAGTTTCTATGACACCTATGACACAAATCAGATCTGAGGGCTGACATATGACATATATGACATGTCAGGGCTAAAAATAGCCTCCAAGAAGGCGCCTAAGTGATTTAGGGCATCCAAAGAGACACCAATTCGAATTTGGAGAAGGAGGGGGCTAGAATTGGAAGGACAAGTGGCATACTTGGGAATCTCTTCCCAACTTGAGTTGGCATGAAGATATTGGGAGGAATTCAACCCATGGAGGACCTTAGAAGTTTATAAAATACAATAGCAAAGAAGGATGGTGGATTTTGATCATTTTTATAATTTGCATTTTGCATTTGGAGAGGAGAGTTAGTGGGGTGCTACTCTATTTGCCTTAGCACCAATTTCAAGGGTGAAAGATTCCCATCCTAGTTGGTAATTGGAAAGGACATTCAGACCTTTCATTTGGATCTACAATGGAGTATTTTGTTACAGATTGAATCTACAGGTCAGCTCATGGTCACATCTCTTTCAGCTTGCTTCTACAACCATTCTTCTATTTCTTGGCACGTTCTTGCTCCTTGAGGAGAGGCGTACTTGTTGAGGTGATGAACTCTTTGGGATATCTCTTGAGGCCCCATATATTTGTAATATGATATATATACTCTTTTTTTACTGCTCATAATACTTTTATGTCGAAAATCAAAGAGATTTGATGTAAAAATTCTAAACTATGAACAAATGGTGTCATTTCCCCAATACCTTGTTATTTTCACTTGAAGTGGTATCAAATTCGAATGGTTCAATCAATGTATGATGTATTAACGTTTTATGGAGTTCCATTAATATAATGAATAAGTTTCATATTCATTATACAAGCATTTGGATCAATATTCTTAAGTTTCATAACCATTTGTGAAGATTTACTATCATTTCCCCCAAGGTCGAAACTAGTCTTTTTTATTCTGATTTGAGAGGGTTGTATCAGACTTAATAAACTGAATGGTGATGCATATGAGACCATATTTATGTCCCCTATATATCCCCTGATTCTATTCAGAAATTAGAGAGGGCCCCATAGCATTTGGAGAGCCATTTCCAACACCTACCCATTGGGGAATTGAACCCCTAACTGCTAGTCAAATTCCTTACATTGGCCATAATTAAAAGGAGAGTTGAAGAAGCCTTTTAAAGACTCTGAAGCATCCATGAACCTCATAATAATTTCCTACTACCATCCATATACCTTATGTAACAATTTGGGAGAATTTGGAGCCATTTGGAGATCAAGAAGCCAATACTAGTTAAGAGAAATTGCTAGTCCAATCCCCTACCTTGGCCAGAATTCTAAAGAGAGTTGTAGAATCCTTTTGAAGAGTATAAAGCATCCATGAACCTCATAATAATTTCCTAATACCATCCATATACCTTCTGTGACAAGTTGGGAGCATTTGGAGCCATTTGGATAACAAGAAACCAATACTAGTCAAAGGCAAGGATAATTTTAGGGGCGAAATTTAGCCCATGGGCTATTTTTCCATGTTTTTTTCCAAAAACATATTCGCCAATTTGCATTTTTTGAAGCCCCGTTTAGCCCAATTTTGATGGGGTAAAATTTTTTAACTCTAAAAATAGCCAAATTATTATATAAACTATATAAAATCCTTAGAAATTGAAAACATTTTAGAAAAATATCACCAAATATTTTATAGTTGACATTTTAAGAATTGGTAAGATTTTCCAAGGTTTATACACTTTTAAATAAATATGGGTTCTTAAAATTATCCCAGGTCAAAGGTCGAACTAGTGGAAAAAGTTGAAAATTTCAACACTTTAATAAATTTCTAAAAAGGGACATTACACAATGCCTCGCTCGACGAAAATTAACCAATGCACAAGTTGTCAAATCGTATTGAGAAACAATTGTTGATCTCCTTCATCATCCAATGGTCGTATCTTCTCCTACCCACTATTAACCACTATGCACTTTCCCAAGGCACTGTGAGCCACGACCGTCAATCTTCCCCTTCATCCAATGAATAGATCTTTGTCGCCTCCACACTTGATCCTAGGAAATCAATTGTACGTGGGTACGATGTGGCTAGTCCAAATCATAAATCTAGCTGACATGGGTCCTCCACATCACTCCTCCTGCCTGCATGGATATTCTATGTCACCCATCCACATGGCATGGGTGGGGCCCACTTAAAATTACAAAAATATTAAAATTTTGAATGTGTATGAAATTCTAATTCATCAATAAGGGGATTGTTACCAAATTAACTATGGCCTCTTATTCGTCATTTAATAGAACCCATCTTTTACAGAATTATTCCACATCAATTCTCTAATCTTAAAATTTTTCCATTAATCGATCTACCTCTCACCCTGGTAGATCATGGATCTGACCCATGGCTTGGTCAGAATACCATATGACAATTAAAATCATGAATTTTCATAGGGACATTTCACCTATAACTTAGAATTTTTCCTGTAATAGTGCATTCAGGCTCATACAGCTCCAGTGTGATAACCAAAATCTCTAACACCACTCTCTAACGTTCCCATCTCTCAATCCATCCAGCAGAGGGGACATTAACTAAATCAAGGCCTCTAAATTTCCCCCCACAACCATAATTACGGATTTATAATAGCTAAAATGCATGTGTAGATATGGAAATAAAAACACATAGCATAAATAATACAATCCACACACACAACATGCAATTTATAGGCATAATTATCACATGAATACAAATAAAAATCATTGCACATCAGATACATAAGAATACTTATCTTTAAACAAAGAATATCCAATCAACTGGTTGTGTAAGAGTGATTTTCCACCCAGCCATAGGCACTCTGTCCATCATATACTCTTTATGCTAAGAGGCCACCCCAAAGTTGGGCTATGAGGACATTAGGGTGAAGCTTACACCTACATGGTTGTCTCTCTCAACCCACAACCCACTCTTCTCTCTATGCTTAGACAAATCTCTAATAGAGCTCTACAGGTATCTCACTAATCCATCACAGCCATGGCACTCCTTCCAACTGCCCCACACAACACAAGGAAGGAATTTCCCTTCACTGATCCATATTTCCCTCATGAAATCCAACCCTTACAGTGCTTACTAGTGTGTGCAGTAAGAGTCCAACATGTTATATGCTATTGGAGAACCTCCTGCATCATTAATCCATGGCTTATCAAGCATCCAAAAGTCACATAACTCAATGGGTAAAGGTTCCTATCTTTCCCAACCTCCATGCTCACCTACAACCATCTATTTTCCCTTCCAAAAATGCATATCTCTCTCCAAATTTGAATTTCTGGGTTAAACACAGTTTGGTAATGGACAAAAAATCATTAGGAAAACTCTACATAATGTAGGAACATGCATGAGAAAATGACCAAAAGAGTGTTGACCCCAAGGATATGAGGTAAGGGTAAAAAGAAAAATGACATAACTTCTGACCATAGAAGAAATAGGATTGATGACAGCTGACATAACTGACACAACCCCCATGCTTCAATAACTACATGAAGTGAATTTTCCCACCAACCTCACATATGCATTAAATGATTGGATTTGATAGTCAAGAGGAAGTAATTGGCTTATTTAAGGCACATGGAAAATTTTGGATGAGTTTTAAGGTTGACACTTGGAGACATAGGATTTAGTTTCCCCATAGGCCCCCCTTTCCTCTTCCCCTCTGGTGGAATCATAGCCCCTCTAGTACTCTTTACACAACCATCGTGGACCATTTTATTATTTTCCAACATAATATTTAGATACATTTCGAATTGGCATAGTGTGCCAACAATATGGTCCAAATAAAATATATACATCATACATGCCTAGCCATTCACTAGTCGAGCCTTGACCTTGAGCTCCAAACTAGGAATCCATAGTAGCATATTTACATCATTTACATAATTTTGATTAAATACATTCTAGGTCAAAACTAGGGGTATTACAAATATTGTTATTGGCTTCATACTTATTAAATTAGTTAATTTGTTTGCCTTTTCAAAAAATTGTCATTTAGTTCTATTTTTTGTACCTTCTTTTGTAGTCATATTAGTGCACACACATATTAATTGCAATTATATTATACTTTGTTTTACTTTGGTATGAGTTAATATAAAAAATATAATAGAAATATGCATTGTGGTATGAAATTAATACTAACATCTAATATTGATTTTTTTTCCAGATAACAACAATTGATGACCCCATACATGATGATCCAAATTATGTTGAGTTTGCTTCAGATATATGAGAAGAAAAAGATGATGACGATGATGATGAAGATGATGATGGTGACGATGGTGATGAGTTTGATCACGATGGCAAGTTTATGATCATGATGAGGATTATGACCATGATCTTGATGATGATGTTGGTGGTGCTAGCTAGCTACTAATGCTATGCATGAGCATACTGCATTTTGGATTATATTTACATGCATTGTTGTTGATATACAACTATGATATCTTTATCATTTTGACTTTTATATTTATATATGGAGATTATACAACTTGTTTCTTTCTAGATTGGTATATAAATCACACACACACACACACACACATATATATATATATATGACACATTTTACTTTACTATAATGATATCCATGAAAGGTTTTGATATGTTGATCATACATTTGAATTTTAGTTGATTTGATTAAAAATGATGATGTTATCAATATTGTCTTGTTACTTTATATCTATTAGAATTTTTCAATGTTAATATTTTGATGGAGAATTTCTATGTATGATGATATTACTACTTTTGTATGGATGTTGTGAATTTCCCTTAAACTTATTCACAAATTTTATGCTATAAATTTGAATTCTTAATGATATTTGAGAAATTTGATATATTTCAATATTTAATTGAAATTAATAAAATGGACGCAAAATCAATAAAAATTGATATATTTCACTATTAATGATTGAAATTAATATTCTTAATTAACAGTGGACACAAAATGGCATGCAAAACTAAATGAAAAATGGATGTAATATTAGACACAACACTAGATGCAAAATAGGACACAGAAGTGGACGTCACTCTAGACGTAAAAGTGGATGTAAACCGGATGCAAAAAGGGACTCAACACCATATACAAATTTGGGCGCAAAACTAGGTGCCAAACTAGACACAATACTAGGCCCAAAATTAGGTGCAACACAAGATGCAACAATATATGCAAAAGTGGATTCCTAACTAAATGTCAAATTGGGCGCTAACTTGGGCATGGAACTGGGTACAAAACTGGATGTAACACTGGGTGCAAAATTGGACGAAACACTGGGTGTGAAACTGGACACAACACTAGGTGAAAACCTAGAAGCAAAAAAAATGTAAAAATGTGATGCAAAATTGTATGCAAGATGGGACACAATAATAGATGTAAAATTGGACGCAAAATTAGATGCAAACATGGGAAAAATACTAGGCGTAGAATTAGGAGCAGCACTAGGAACAAACTTGTACATAAAAAAAGACATCAAATGGGACGCAACATAGGGGGAAACCTAGACGCAAAAAATAGCGTAAAAAGGATGCAACATTGGGTGCAAACCCGGACACCAAAAAAGACATAAAACAAAATGCAAAATGGGATGCAACATTAGAATTAGTAAAAATGGATGTAAAATTAGACGCAAAACTAGACACAATTATGGGCCCAAAATTGGATGCAAATCTGGACACAACACTAGACACAAAATCATACACATAATTGGATGAAAAATAGGGTGCAAAATTGGGAGCAAAACTCGATGTAAAACTAGGTGTGAAATTGGATGCAAAACTGGGCACCAAATTGGGTGCAAACAAGGACATAATAAACGATGCAAAAAATGATGCAATACTAGATGCAATATTGGATGTAAAAAAAGATGCAAAAAGGATGCAAAAATTGGGTGCAAAATTGAATGCAAAAATGGACATAAAAATGGACACAAAAAAGGACACAAAAGTCGGTGCTTTACGAAATTGTACAACGTTAATTTTAGTGCCAGAATGTTCACCTAAATTGGAAAAAAATTACACTAAAATCTGGCATAAAATCCAACACAAATTAGACTAGTTTTTGTTTTATTGAATACAAAACTATGGCCTTGGAAATCAACAAGAATTCCCTGACCTCCTCTGCATTCTATCAAACTAGATTCCTTCCTTGGAAATGAATCCCAACCTTTTGACCACCATAATATTCCTCAATTTCCACAATATCATCAATCCATGTCGTCAATGCAACCTTTCCAAATCGACTCAAACTATGACGACAATAATTTCATGAAACTTCATTGCTTAATTGGAAAAAAACAATGTCCACCATTCAAAAACATTAAAAATAGGTTATACTCACCATGAATCCATGCTTCCACTCAGATTCATAGGAAAATCTTTTAAATCTTCAATGGAAGTAGAAAATCTATGGTGCTAGGGTTTTGAGCACCAATTTTTTTTATTCGATAAGAAGTAATTACCCTGTGGACATATTTTTCCCAGAATGCAATGATCAGAGTAAATTCTAAGCCATCATAATTATTCATCTATCATACTGTCAATTAATTACCATCCATCCATTTGTATGTGGAGTATTTCCACTTGCTCAATGGTTATGTTTTCATACATCCATTTGTATGTGGAGTATTTCCACTTGCTCAATGGTTATGTTTTCATACATCCATTTGTATGGAGAGTATGTCATCAATAAATGGTTATGCTGACACACTGGATTGTTATGTTGAAAACTTCTAGATGACTTTATTTAATTTTAATTTATGATTGTTGTCGATTTCCCCAAGGGAAAATTCTACTATGTTAATAGTGTCTACCTTAATTGTGTTTGTGTCTACCAAAGTTAAAACATATGCTAAGAAGAGAACTATAACTAGCATGTGGAAACACTCTACTTGGAACAAAAAATGGTAAGCATATGTTTTTCCTAGTTATCTTATTATATGCTTACTTGTTATTTGCTTAAATTCTCCTTCCATGTGTTTTTTCCTAGTTATCCTTGGCCAACAATGTTTAGAGGGCGTCTACATTTTTTCCCATGGAACAATTTCAGTGTTTTGCCCACAATTTGCATGACTAGATCGATGCTAAGCACTAACTTCATTTATTGTTGTTTTTGAATTCAGGGTAGTTGTGTGAGGGAAAATATATAGAAACCACATGAGATTTTTAGTAGTTTGTGTAGTATTTTGGTGGTATTTTGAGCTACAAAATCTATGTTTAAAAGGAAGCTTCGCTGAAGAATTTCTTCAGGAAGTGTTCTTCATTGTTAATACCACCTTTGAAAGTAATGTATGGATGGCCCATAGGAAGGAATATCCACTCACCTTTCCTTGAAGATATATCTCATGAATTTGTTCTTCCACTACAACCCAAAAGCTTATGAAGGAACACACATAATGCTCTTGAGCTACTCCATATTGTGACAATTGATGCAAAACCTCTTGCTAAGAACATCGAGGGGAAGAGACTGCTCATAGGTTTATGTCCATCTAAGAAAATCAAGGGTCGAAAAATGATTATGATATGAACCAAAGATGTCGATTTCAATTTTTTTCCAATTCAAATTTATGAATCCAAATTCCCAATATAGACATTGCCTCTGAAAAAATTTTAAACAACTTCATTAGTAATAGTATCTATTTAGTAACTATATAAAAGGACTTTATGTAAATAGGAGTTTTTCCAACTGGAATATAAATTTTGAAACACCACTATTTATCTGTGTCTCCTAATTATTTTTAGTCTACTTGATATTTATTTAATGTATGTCTTTGCAATATGGTTGAAGCTAGTTTAAATATATTATTATATAGTCTTGAACTTCCTATCCAACTAATTTTGAGCATAGTACTAGTTCTAGATGCTAAGGAATTTTTAACTTTTCATATTTTGGGAAACACTTACACCTGCAAAATTTGGCAAATTTCCAGCGTAATCAACCAAAGTATGTACTGAAATGCAGATTGCCAATCCAATTAACCAATCGACTTGTTGGAATGCTCTTTCTAAGTGAAATCTATTTTCTCTTTGCATTAAATAAAATTACATTTTAAAAATAAGAATGGATTGCAAAGAATGGAGGGATACGTGGGAAGGCTACAAGGTACAACATTTATTCTTATAAATGCTCCATGCAATTTTTAATGTAGTTTTTCAAGTGATAGAATTATTGCTTAAAACAAAACGATCTTTGCAAGAAAAAGAAGGGCATCATTAACAGTTACGTTTTCTATTCACAAAATCTCTCAATGTTTGGATTTAACTAATTAAATTTTATGTAAAACCTTTCACTAACTTGCAATTTTCTTCCCTTGTCAAAGGCTTATAAAGCTCTTCAATACCAACTTTGAAATTCCAAGACAATTTTTAGGTCCAATCCTATTCTTTCCCAAGGCTGATTAGGGTTTGGAGGAAGTAAATAAGATAAAAAGATCATGTATTAAGATGGTTCTAAGTGCCAGATTGAATAGTGCCATATAAAAAAATCAAAATGAAAATGTATTACATGTTAAATATTGGTACTGGCCATTGTTTATAATCGCATAAATGAACAAAACATCATTCAATATTGCACATCACATAAAACAGTGGTAAAAAATCTACTTGTAGAGGAAACACCCACTCACAAAATGCTGTATTCAATTCATCATTTTCCCATGTACAAATTTTATTTAGTTAATATGAATGCTTATGTTTTAGATTTTGTATATGTGATGTACGTTATTCTTTGTTTTATTAGTGTTTTAGTGCATGTTACAAAATAAATCAAGTACTCTCCAATGAAGTGTATAACCAATAATCAGGTTTGGAATTATCCCAATTACATAATGAAATTATTTTTCTTACTTTATTTTTTTTATAATTCTCACCCAAATAGGATATATAAATCAGAATATGTCTTTACTGGTGTTTCCAAAGCTATTTGTTACATTCCAACAATTACCAAAATAGATCAATATCGAGAAAAAGGCATCGCTTCTTTATTTAGTGGGAACCCTATTTTCCCTCATTCCCAAGGACACTTTCTTCTTCGATCTTCCTTGAAAAGATGGAAGTCCAATTACCCAGAACCTTGTTGTGGAATATCTACATCCAACAAGCCTTCTATTATATTATTTTTCTAGGTTCCATGTTCCCACCTATTTTTTTTTGGTTTTGGTGGTTGTTTATAATATTTTGTAAAGCAATATGTCACAGCCACACTTTTTTCGCTAACTTTCAGAGTCAAAGTGTGGTGTGCAGCATTTCCCGGAGGCTAATCGAGGGCATGGCCATCTCAGAAGCTCACTGACAGACTATGCCTAACCTGCGAAATTACCTACTCCTACCTCTTGGAATTCTATACTTAGTCATTTTTTAGCTTACATTACATATGCAACAGCAAAACCAACCAAGCACAAGAGATAATAATATGTGTGGGAGGCACCCCTAAAACGGAGTAGCCTAATACCAATGAGAATACTTGTTACAATGACGGAGGATAACACAATCACTTGACAACTCATTTGAGAGTGAGCCGAATCAGAAACACCCCAAAATAAAATCAAGCCACAACTATAATTGTCTTTGTCGCATACGCATGCCTTCCTGCTCGCACTGCTCATGCCAAGTATATTTGCAACACCATTGTCTGTCATGATCCTGCTGAAGCCTACACTGTCACACTGTCATCTGCATTATGCCCAGGACTTACCCACTGCCCGTGCTCTGCATTTTCATTCAGCTACAACTGTTGCCAAGCCTCAATTCCAAGCGTATGCCTGGCGTGTCAAAGTCTGCCTCCTCGCGGGCTCCGACTTTGCCACTAAGGCATGCTACTAAGACGCCCACCAAAACGTATGTTTGTTGGTTTCAACCCTCCTCGGTGTACAACCATGACATCCATCAAACGAATGTCTAAGTGCCGAACTGCACCACACTTGGGCACACTTCGATCGTCGCATAATTTTGGTTACCCTTCTGCTACGATCGCACAACTGGGCACAACTCTGTTAGCGAACCATACTGGACTGTGCTACCGACCGAACTGTTGTCGACACTCATACTTGGCACGTTTCTTCTCAAATGCACCTGCACCACTGGGGCGTAATTCTGGGTGAACCTGCCCAGGCGCACTACTGATTGTGTGTGCCAAAACGCACTTCTAGGTCCACCTGCCAGACGCACATCAAAACACACTTGCCTGGGCGCACTTCGAGTGCACGTTCCTGGGTGCACCTTTGGACGCTCTCACAAATGCCCAATGGAACACATCCCACCAGAACACGAACCGGACGCACTAGGCACCATTTTCTAGGTACACCAATGTCTGGGCGCACTTCCTGGACACACCATTGAACGAACCGCACTGTAGAACGCGCGTCTTCCTGGAGTCAGTCTGTCACGTCCCCTCCCATTCTACCAGCTAGATGGAGAGGATCGTGAGGTTAAATCGGGCATCTAGCCCCATAAATTTTAAACCACTAAGCATTCACATAATACAACAGAGATATAAGGATGCGTAATTATTTGTTTATACACAGCAGAGGAAATTTCAACTACTCATTCACCATACATTCAAGATATTCATCAATTAAGCAATTGAAAGATAGCACAAGAGAATACTTATCTTAAACCAAGTAGTTCCCGAGCAACCAGCTACGCTTCTGCAACGTTCCACCCAACCGTAGGCCAGTGTGCTCCTCAATCTCTCAGCACCACTGCCACCCCCGAGCTGGGCATGATCTCCACAAGGAAAAGGGGAAAACAGGCTCTCACATAGCCAAAGGTATATCAAACTCAGCCAAGCCAATCAACAATTGGATTTCTCAGGCTGTTAAGAGATGGGTGCATGCATCATCAAAAGCATAAGTGTTGGGCATGAGAAAAACGCCTATACGGTGAAGTTTCCAACCGTGGGTTTCTACCAGTTCCAGAAAAACGTGGGTGGACTCAAAACGAATTGGCCACTAGGAGAAACCGACTAGGCGAGCAACCCATTTCAGAAAAACGCCCCAAGGGCAAAAACGACCTCTCCCTCAGTCCAAAATCGCATCCCTCTTTCCCCAGCTGCTCCAAAATACCAAAACGAGTTTCTGGGCATGGAAAAACGCAGGGTTGTGGCCAAAAAACGTGAGGATAACCTTCAGGGAGCTCAAACTGCGTGAGAGGAAGAATGGCTTTTGGGCCAATTTCGTGGGGGTTTTCTTGCCCAACAAGCAAAAACACGTTTTTCCAAGTTGATGGCTTGCCCATGCACGAAAATTGACAGCCATACCTCTCCCATCCCAAGGCATTTATTGTCTCAACCAATTCTTGGAAGAATTAAATGATTGGGTGCATGAGACCAAGTGGGTAGTGGAGAGTTCATGGTTTCCTCAATGAAATGGCTTAACACCATGGCTCAAGGGTTTGGTTATTTTATCTCCCTATTCCTTGTAAAGATCATGCCCCCATCTCTTTGTTGCATTGCGTAGCTGGTTATGGGTATCTTTCATTAAATTCGTATTTACATGATGTCTTATTTACATCGTGCCCTCCTAGCACAAGAACCATGGGCATCTATTCTAATTGTCGATACATAAAACGATAAATCAGTGGCGGGGCCTTGGCCTTGAGCTCCTCACCATGACTAAATGACAATATTTACATAATTCACGATTTAATGCAAGGGCGGGTCAAAATGGGGACGTGACATAGTCGGAATGACTCTACCGAACTTCACTATGGCCGAAACGACTCTACCTAAGTCCGCAACCTGGTGGTGCGAATGCAACTGAGAGTCGCACGTTTCGTTTACCGAGCACCTCCCCAAAGGAACTGCACCGACCGTAGAGCAACCTCAACACTTAGCCAAAAATCCAAAACTCATTTCCTTTGCTTGTTCCTTGCTCCCTTGCTTCCTCTTCTTGCAACCCGTTTATATACTAGCCCATCCAAACAATATGGGCGTTGCACCCTCTCCGACCGACGTGGAACCAGTTGCTTGGACCACAAGTCAACTGGGCGCCTTCCAATCGATGCCACTTCTAAGCACACGTCTTGGGTGCAGTTGTGCAGATGCCCCACCTTGGGAACCTACTTTGCCGGAGCGTCCCACTTCGCAACTTTCTGCTGTATCCGCTAAGCAAATGCCCAATGCACGTTGGGGCTTGTCACGTGGGTGCCCGGACCGTTGGAGCTGTCGTGCGAAGCCACTCCAATACACCCGCCTGCCGAGTGTTTCCCACGTTCCATGTGAAGTGTCCAACACTTAGAATATTTTGGCTAAGTTCCCACTTCCGCATGTTCCAAAGGCCTTTCTCCAAGTGACTTGGGAACCCCAAGTTTTGGGTCACGGAATGCGTCCGTGACATTCTCCACCACTTAGAGTAGTTGTCGTTCCGACAACATCTTCATGAACATTATGTTCATGAAGCTTCTTCTGCAACCGCCACCTATAGATGCAACTCGTTCTGACTATCACATCAACCTACTTAGGCTTCGGTAACCTGTCACTTCATTATGCTCATGTCCATACTAGTCCCCATGAGTGAACTAGCTGGGTCATGACTCCCAACCATCTACTTCTTCATGAGATGAACTGTGCACTCGGTCACAAATCTTCCTCCGCACTTCGGTCCTTCATGCAACTCTGTCGAATGTAAGGCAAAGCTAAAACTTCACCTCAAAATTGTCTAAGGCACTTGACTTAGTTCCCCGTCTACCAAGTGTCACAACCTCCAAACATAATTCCATTTCGGTACTTGACCACTTTGCCTCTGCAACTAATCTTCTTCCCTTGTGTTTTCTGCTACAATACATATCCTTGAGACGACAAGGAAACCCTTCTTGCCTCAAACAAAGACAAAAGCACTTGACTTCTATCAACTGCAACTCCTTCCGCAAGTATGCCACAGCATTAGCTTTGATGAACACTTTGTTGTAGCTCTGCTTCACGCTAGTGAAGCCTGCCCATGGCAAACCTCTTCGCAACCCAGTTGTGCATGCTTCGTTTCCTTGCATGCCACCATGGTCCCTCACGACTATGCAGCCCATCATGCTAAGCTGTGATGCTCTGCACCACAATGGAAAAATTCAAGTCTTCCTACTCTCACAAGCCACCCAAAAGACTCATGATGTGCTGTCGCCCGTCCAACTCCTAGTTTCTCAAATGACGCGCTGCAACTCCCAGCGAGTTCTTCTGCAACATTCGCAACTGGTTCGGTTCTACAACGAGCTTCTCCATCCGCACCTCCTCATGCCTTTGGATATTTTGGCAAGTCACTTGAATTAACCAATTATGTCGAAACGTTGTTGTACTTCCAGCAACCTTCCGCACGCATAACACACTTCCCCCAAGTATGCCACACAACAAACCAACAACCTGACTGACTTCGTTCCTTGGCTTCCTACGATCATAGTTTCCCTGCACCTGCGTTAAGAATAGGTGCCTCCCCACCTCCCGTCTTACAAGCATTGAGAATGAATACTGCCACTGCCCATCTTCTGTCTCACATACGTTGAGTATGGGGGTATCCCACCTTTCAATGGGCGCTTCCCACCTTCTGCCTTAATAGTGCATTCCACATCACCAACAAATCTCATCATCATTTTTCTGTTGTTCCGCACACTTCTCCCAAGTATGCTTGTGGATGAACCCATTGCGGGCACTTGTCTTCACGGCCTCCATATCCTAACGCTTCAACCTCTGCTACAACACATATAAGGTGTGCTTGCCTATAGGTTCGCATGACACCAACACTTTTCCAAACTCATCAATTTCATAAGCCTTCGTCAACTCCCTGACTCGACAACTACTCCTACGACTTTGCAAGTCCATGTGTTTTCTTCACACTGCACCGCTGTTGTGCACCTTTTGTAACCAAACGAACTGCAACTATGGTGCTCCTCCATCTTCCCAACGCTTTTGTGCACTAGCAACTCTAGCCTTCCATGCAAGTTCTGGAAAATTCAACACTCTTCAACATGCATCTGAATTGCTCCCCATAGAAGCACTTCCTTCATCCCGGCTGCCAACACCCGAGACATTGCTGCACTACTAGTTAGGCCTTGCCCAACTTTCAAAACCACAGCAACCACCGCAGTCATGATACCATCCTTCAAACGAATGGTGAAGAGCCCAACTTCCCAACAAGTTGTTGCTCCGGTCCACATCGACCTCCTCGTTAAAACAACTCTGATCTGTTCTCAAGATCAGTGGTAAGGAGCCCGTTTTCTGAGCTCTGATACCAACTCTTTGCAAGAAGAGTAGTGAAGAGCCCAATATCCAAACAAATGGTTGCTCTGATACCAATTGTCACAGCAACACTTTTTTCACTAAATTTAAGAGTCAAAGTGTGGTGTGTGGCATTGCACGGAGGCTAATCGAGGGCATGGCTATCTCGGAAGCTCACCAATAGACTACACATAACCTGCGGAATTACCTACTCCCACCTCTTGGAATTCTATACTTAGTCATTTTTCATCTTACATTACATATGCAACAACAAACCAACCAAGCACAAGAGATAAGAATATGTGTGGGCGGCACCCCTAAAACGAAGTAGCCTAATACCCATGAGAATACTTGTTACAATGACGGAGGATGCCACAATCACTTGGCAACTCATTCGGGAGTGAGTTGAACCAGTAACACCCTAAAATACAATCAAGCCACAACTAAAATTGTCTCTGTCGCATACGCATGCCTTCCTACTCGCACTTCTCATGCCAAGTATCTATGCAACACCGTTGTCCATCACGATCCTACTGAAGCATGCACTGTCGCACTGTCCTTTTCACTATGCCCAGGACTTACCCACTACCTGCACTCTGCATTTCCGTTCAGTTCCAACTACTGCCAAGCCTCAATGCCAAGCGTCTTACTAACGTGCCGAAGTCTGCCTCCTCACGAGCTCCAACTTTGCCACTAAGGCATGCTACTAAGACGCCCACCAAAACGTTTGTTTCCTGGTTGCAACCCTCCTTGGCATACAACCATGACATCCATCAAACAAATGTCTAAGTGCCGAACCACACCCCACCTGGGCAGACTTCCGCCACTGCACAATTCTGGTTACCCTTCTACTGCGTTCGCACAACTAGGTGCGACTCTGTCAGCGAACCATACCGGAATGTGTTGCCGATACTCATACTTGGCACGTTTCTTCTCAAACGCACCTCTAGGTCCACCTATCGGACACACATCAAAATGCACCTTCCTAGGTGCACTTCGGGTGCACCTTCCTAGGCACACCTCTGGACACTCGCACAAACGCGTCCCACCAGAAGGAAAACCAGACGCACTTCTGGGCACTATTTTCTGGGAACACTACTTGGGCGCACTTCTTGGCCGCACCATTGAACAAACCACACTGCAGAACGTGCGTCTACCTGGAGTCAGCCGAAACGACTTTTCCGAACTTCAATATGGCCGGAACGACTCTTTCCAAGTCCGCAACCACGCGCAACCTAATGGTGCGACTGCAACTGAGAGTCGCACATTTCCTTTTTCAGGTGCCTGCCCAAAGGGAGTGTGTTGGATGCAGAGCAACCCCAACGCTTAGCTGAAAATCCGAAACTCATTTCCTTTGCTTACTCCTTTCTCCCTTGTTGCCTCTTCTTGCAACCCGTTTATATACTAGCCCATCCACACAATATGGGCGTCACACCCTCTCTGGCCGACATGCAACCGGTTGCTTAGACCGCAAGTCAACTGGGAGCCATCCAACCGATGCCACTTCTAACCACACCTCTTGGGCGTAGTTGTGTGGATGACCCACCTTGGGCACCTGCTTTGCCGGAGCGTCCCACTTCACAACTGTTTGCCGTATACACTAAGCAAACGCCCAACGCACGTTGGGGCTTCGTCGCGTGGGTGCCTGGACCATTGGAGTTGCCGTGCGGAGCCACTCCAATACACCCGCATGCCGAGTGTTTCCCGCGTTCCATGCTAAGTGTCCAACACTTAGAATATTTTTGTCTAAGTGCCCACTTCCATATGGTCCAAAGGCCTTTCTCCAAGTGACTTGGGAACCTCAAGTTTTGGGTCACGGAATGCGTCTGTGACACAATACTTCATAAAATTCCCTTTCTAACTTTTAATAATACATGGCTAACTTTCAAGTTAATAATGGAACACAATAAAAGAATTGGAGGAGCGAACGATATCGAGGATTTGAGAGTCACCTAAAGAACTTGAACCAGGCGGCTAGGTTTCCTTCCCTAAACGCCTTCCCTACCTTCCCTGAGCGACCATGTTCAAGCGTGCATGTGGGCAGTTCTTCTGTGGTTTGGTGGGGTTCCCTAGCACAGAAAAGTGTCCCCATTGAGGCAGTGGGGGCAATGACAGAGTCGTGGAGTAGCTAACTTTGGCACGGTCCCTGCTTCGATGCAGTTTGGGTGAACAGGCAATGGAGGCCAATGTGCCTAGTTGTTTGGGCTTGTTGTCGACGACCCTTCCAAGCTTTGGGTGGCGGCCCAAGTGGTTATCGCTTGGTGCAGTGGCTTTCCAATTGGCGATGTCATTCTAGAGGAGCGGACTATCCTATGACTCGAGATGTGTGCTTTGGGGTACGTCTTTCCCTACCTACCACCGTTATCTCGGCTTTTGTTTGTTTGGGTCTGCAGTCCTTTTTGTAGGGTTGTCGCTTCCTTCCCGTTCTTGTTTTCTATTTGTGGTCTCTTTCTGATTCTCTACTCTGTTGAGTAGCTTTTGTAATGGTGCTTTAGTGTACAGTCATGGTTGCCTTCTGAGGTTTATAGGAACATCCTGGATGAGATTGAATGTTCCGAGACAATCTATGTATACTTTGATTCATAATGAATACCAAGTATAGATTCTATTTGTGAATAACATTCAATTTAATAATTCCATGAAGGATTTGATTACCCCCACTTTTATATAATTGATTGGTATTTCAAGTTAATAACTTTCTAGATGGATTCACGCATTTTATTTCTTTGTCCATACCTTCCCGATGCCTTTCATACTATAAAATGATTTCAAATAGTAATATTAGAAATTATGGAAACAAATCACTATAATATTTATTTATTTAAAGCTTGGTTCATTTTGTTACTAAAAACAAAGAACGAATGAAAGGGCAATTCATATGTAGAAATAATTTTACGGTCAAGCCCTATTAACCTTATTACTTGACACTTGATTGGTTGTAGGGAGATAGAGGGAAATACTTCATTATTTATAAGATTTTGCATTAGTATGGGAAGAAGGGTGCATACGAAAACCCTATATAATAAGTTTTCTTTACAATGGGGGAGCAAAGAAGACAACCAATTTAAGATCCTCAAACTTGATTAAGAGATCTCGATCAAACTAGCGGGGCGAATAACGAACAAACACTAACTAATAGAAACAGAATAAGATGGAAAACATATTTTATAGGAAAATGATAAAGTGAAAAAAGTCCAAGAAGAAAAGGTCCTCATAGAATCACTGTCTATTAAAATCCCTGCATCTGTTCTGGCCTTCCTAGGGCCATGAAAACACTTCCTAGGGCCATTGAAACACTTTCTGCATTTTAAGGAGATGCTCCTTGTTTTGATGTATTTATCATGCATGGGTCATGAACTCTCATACATATAAAATATCACTCCAATTCCACAAGATGATAAAAATGGATTTGTTTTTCACTCATCTGAGATCCATCCCTCAATTATAGGAAAACCTAATATTTGGGGCTGGAAACCTATCTATGATAATAATTCTTCTTTACCTCCACTATTATACTTTATGAAATATTCCTTAATGCACTTCACTTTGAAAAAAATAAACACGAGCTCGAGCTTTTATCTCTTCTGGAGATATGAACCACGAAAATCATTCTCTCATTACCTCAACTAATTGGGAATAGACTACATTCCAACCTCAATAATGGGAAACCTTGGTCTCTCCTATAGTTATATTGAGTAAGCATGTCTCAATGCAGTGATGAATAACACCATAGTCAAGTAAACATTAACCTATCAATCTGATTGATGCTTGTTTCTTTGCAACGACAATCAGAACAACGGTTGAGTTCAACCTTGATATCTTTGTGAAAATGAGATGTAACAACTGACAAGGATTAGTTGCATCTTTTAGAGAGACATGTACCATTATACCTCGAGATACATTTGCATGTATCAAACAAGTCAAAAAACTGGAAATCAGAATTGTGAACGAAGAGGGGAAAGAGATGATACCTTGCACAAAACAAAACAAAAAGGCTAATACCATGCCAATGATCTTTGTAAGAATTTGGCATGTTAGCCATTCTTTTAGTTTCTTCCCCAAAGGATCACCTTTCTTGTTATTTAAGAAGGGGAAAGGAAATGGAGAGGGGGAATCAATGAATGGAAAAGCCATCCATTTTCCCCAATATTGTTGAAGGGAGGGAAGTGTTTTCGACAATTAATTCTAATATAACATTTGTTATCTTGACTTTGAATAGAAAATGAATGAATGGATCAGACCCCAAATTGAAAAGAAAAAGAAAAAAATCCCTTTTCGATAGAGTGATTGTTGGCTCGGCTTCGAATACATTATTGAGATTGACTGGCCAGGAAGCAGTCTCAATCTTTGGTCTAAAATTCAATCCACTGGAAGTGGAAAAGGTTTTAACATGACGGCATCCCTCGATCCAATGAAGTCATGGAAAAATTGGCCCCTTGAAAAATTAGGGTCCTAGCAAAATTGGGCCCTCCTTTGTCAGGTAAAATTGGCGAGAGATTTTATATATCAAATAGAATAAAATGAAATCATTCATCGATAAAGTTGAGTAAATCAAATTATTTGTAGCTGAATTATTGGAAAAGATATTCAGTAAAAAAAGGTTTTTTTATGTAATTGGATTTATACATGGCTTCATATTTTTGAAATTCATTCAACAAAATTGGAATTGTAAATCTCACTAATGTACTAATGTCATGTTAACAAAAAAAAATTGTTTTTTATCAAATAATACTTTGAAATAATAAAAAATAATAAACTTATGCATTCCTTATTATTCTATAAAGCAATGTAGTTCTATATTGACATCAAATATTTTAATATATACTCTCATGAACACCTTTAGAGAGTAGAACATATATTGGAATCATGGCATCTTGTCTTCCATCGATTAGCTTGCATATCCCTTAACTAAGTTTGCTCATGTTAATTGCAGATGGAAAGGCAGATAGGTATAGATATTATTTTTCAAAGAGCTTGCTAGCTTAAAAATGTGTCTTCTCCCTTTCTTTTGAAAAAAAACACAAGTAACACTTTGAATTTATTACTATTAAAAATATTAAAAATCTTGATAAAAAAACTAATTGGTTCTAGTTTTTTCCAATTCCATGGGAAGTAATAGTTTTAGAGAGAATTGTAGTCGGTAGGAAATAATCACCCATCTGAATATATATGCTCACTTCACGCTCACCCAAAGTTACAACACATGTGATCAACAATCTTTATGCTTTTCTAGCTAACTTTCCAAATACCATTTGCATGGTTATTATTGAGATTTGCAATTAGTCAGATCTCTTAACTGAAACATAGTATTACATAATCACTCCATCTCTTTTGCTATGTTTTAATATTGTGAAATTTCTATCGTAAGGAAAACTACTACATGGAAGGGATCTGCTCACCCAAAGTTACAACACATGTGATCAACAATCTTTATACTTTTCTAGCTGACTGTCCAACCATTTGCATGGTTATTATTGAGATTTGCAATCAACCAAATCTCTTAATTGAGACATAGTATTACATAATCACTCCATCTCTTTTGCTATGTTTTAATATTGTGAAATTTCTAGTTTATGTCTTAAGGAAAACTACTACATGGAAGGGATCTGCTCACCCAAAGGTACAACACATGTGATCAACAATCTTTATGCTTTTCTAGCTAACTTTCCAAATACCATTTGCATGGTTATTATTGAGATTTGCAATCAGTCAGATCTCTATAAACATGTGAAGTTTGGGCCTATATAAGACTTTAGCTCATTGCTTGTTGGAGGAGTTTTAAGTGGCATGGATGTTGTTGAAGGATCAATAAGGAATGCCAACGCAATGCAAGATAATAGTAAGTCTCCTTACTTCTAGGTAGCAAAGTTGATTGGAGATAAGTGAGTAATGGTCGCAAAAAAAGAGGATTTAATAGGTCCTATTTAATAATTGTCATTACCGAATGTGGCGATTGATTACAACAAGACCCACACAAGGAATATGGAAATTACTTGGGAATGTTAGAATATCTTCGTTAGAGGCCATTGCCAAGAATGTAGTGTCATTGATGCCTTCCACAAGTAGGTAAAGAATATAAGTATTTTGCAAATTTCTCAAAAAAAATGATTGGTGCTTTATGGTCCTGGAGTGCATTATGAAATCATGTCTTGACATTGTAAGAAGCTTGGTCATGTTGCAAGTCAATGTTTTAATGATCCCAATATTCCACATTTTCATTTTCATAAACTTTAAGATTTCCATTTCTCGTGTTCTTTATTAACAAGACCAATTCCACCTTATCCTCTTATTACAATATACTTTTTGCATCATGGGTGGTTTAAACTCTAATGATATCCATACATATTCAAACGGAACATATAAAATGCCATAGGCAACGACTAATAAATTCCACAGTGGTCATACCCACTGAACGTATAGAATGTCATAGGCGCAGGGACTAGCATTGGTTGGTTCCATGGAGTCATGAACCAATGTTTGTTCAGGTTGGCCTGTCAACTTGTAAAAATCTCTCTCTTGCTCTACAATCACAGTTGCATCATCTATTGTCTTTCCCCTTGGCCACATTAGGACTTGGCCATCTAAAAATGCAACCCTCACTCCCTTAGCATCTAGTGCTGATATGGAGAGAAGGTTCTTCTTTAATCCCAGAACATATAGAACATCTTTCATCTTCAGATATTTTTCGGAGTCTAGCTTGTAGGAATCTTCTCCACTTCCTTTTATAGGGTATTGGTAATCATCCCCAAGTTTCACCTTATGAGGTGACTCATGTTCAGATAGATTGACGAATGATTCTTTGTATGTTGTCATGTGCTTGGAAGATACACTATCTACAAGCCAATCATTGCTCCCATGTGTAATAGTGCCCGTGAGTGCTGAGATCAAGACATATTCTTCATCACTTGAAGCATCATCTATTTCTTCTTCGTTGGTTCTTTTCCCTGTAGGTTCATCGTCTTCCGCGGT
Organism: Larix kaempferi; assembly: GCA_027924585.1. NCBI lineage: Eukaryota > Viridiplantae > Streptophyta > Pinopsida > Pinales > Pinaceae > Larix > Larix kaempferi. Next base: position 63,145 of record BSBM01000989.1, on the reverse strand, counting down.
GTGAGCATGATGTCTCTTCTTGTTTGTCTTATGGTTGGAGCCTCTGTTTCTAGGACAATTTCTGGAGTAGTGTCCCTTATCATCACATGCATAACATCGAATGTTGGATAGATCCCTTCTGGGTCTTCTTTGTCTATCATATTTCTCCCTCTTATTTTGATGGTGGTTCTCCCTCTTGTTGTGATGGTTGTTCTCCCTCTTGTTGTGATTTCTTCTAACGCGTACTATGATAGCTTGATCATCATTTTCTCCCATCTTCTCTTCTCGTTCCACAAGTCGAGCTTCTTCTTGTGTACATTCTTCCCATAGTCTGATGAATGTGATCAACTTCTTCTCGACACATATCCCTTGAATGAATGAGTCCCATGATCTTGGGAGACCATTCAAGGTGGTCATAACGATATCTCCTTCTTCTACCTTTTCCTCAACTGCTTCAAGTTGCTCCTTGATCTGTGAGACCCTTGTGAAATAGGATTGCATGGTCTTTGAGTTCAGGATATTTATGTTCTTGAGTTGGTTCCTTAATGTCATCTTCCAATTAATGTTCTTCCCTTCGAATAGCCTTGTCAATGCATCGAACATATCCTTGGGTTTCTTAAAGGATGACACATGTGGGATGAGATGATCCTTAATGGAGTCAACAATAATTCTCTTGGCTTTAACCAAGTTCTTCTTGTGGATAACCTTATCCTCATCTCCCTTTGGTGCTAGAACCTCTTCACTAACATATTTGTCCAAGTCATTTTCTTCAAGGACAAGGGAAATCCTATAATTCCATGCTCGAAAGTTATCAGCTCCCTCAAGCTTATCCTCAAACTTGGTATGGTGAGACATATTGAATGAGTACCTCGAATGGAAATAGAAAAGATTTAGATCTTACCAATTTGAGATGCCCAACCTGGTTCTAGAGCTAGTTGGCCTAGGGTTTGTTAGAGAAACCCTAATTTTTCAAAGTTGGAATCTTGAAATTCTGATTGGACAAGAAGATGGCCTCCTTAAGGCAAGTTGTCCAATGTACTCATTTTTTCAAATTGATGGAGGATGACCCCAAAAGCTTGATGCCCTAGTTTTCTCCTGGCATAAGTGTCTGGGTCAAAACTGAAAATTCTAGGAATTTGATTATGCTTCCTCCTAGGTAGAGTTAGCCTAACCTCCTTTTCTTGATGATTTGTGGAGAGAAGACCTCAAACTTGAAAGCCCTAGTTTATCACTGCTGCGCAATGCCTTATTTTCAGGTAAGCTCTGATAGCATGTTAGAGTTTGTACTTTAATTCAATATTATCTAGGATCTTTAACTGAAATAATAACAAGCACAACAAAACACAATAGACACAATAGTTTTCCTTGGGGAAACCATAAGGGAGAAAACCCCACAACTTACTCAAAGATAGATTTGTCACTACTACAATATCAAGCCAAAAGTGGAAAACCCAAAATATGTCTTATGCAGCTTCTCTCTTTCTCCACCAGCGAACTTGTCTTCTCTCCCTTGTTATGCGAACTTGTGTGAGTGAGTAGTGTGTCCAAATGAGAGATCAAGGCTCTCTATTTATACTTTAATTTTAAGTTGACCTTTTACCTAACAAGGTTGGCCTCACTAAAACTGTCTGGGTTGACTTCTCTAGGAAGACTCAACAGCCCTTTTACATTTGATTCTAGGGGATCTATCGCCCCAACTTACAATGGAGGTTTTAACTCAATGAATTTTCATGACCAAACATAATAATGAAATTCTCGAATGGAGGAAAAACATCTCCGTCAGAAGTACAAATAAAATACAATAATATATCAATATAAAATACAAGTGAATATCTTCCAAAGTTACATTTAAATCAATAGTGTAGGAACATGCATGAGAAAATGATCAAAAGAGTGTTGACTCCAAGGATATGAGGTAAGGGTAAAAATACAACTGACATAGCTTTTGACCAAAGAAGAAATAGGATTGCCAACAACTGACATAACTGACATAACCCCCATGCTTCAATAAATATATGAAGTGAATTTTCCCACCAACCTCACATATGCATTCAATGATTGGATTTGATAGACAAGATGAAGTAATTGGCTTATTTAAGGCACATGGCAAATTTTGGATGAGTTTTAAGGTTGAAACTTGGAGACATAGGATTTAGTTTCTCCATAGATACCCCTTTCCTCTTCCCCTCTGGTGGAATCATAGCCCCTCTAATGCTTTTTACACAACTATTGTGGACCATTTTATTATTTTCCAACATAATATTTAGATACATTTCGAATTGGCATATTGTGCCAACCATATGGTCCAAATAAAATATATACATCATGCATTCCTAGCCATTCACTAGTTGAGCCTTGACCTTGAGCTCCGCACTAGGAATCCATAGTAGCATGTTTACATCATTTACATAATTTTGGTTAAATACATTCCAAGTCAAAACTAAGGGTATTACAAATATTGTTATTGACTTCATACTTCTTAAATTAGTTAATTTTTTTGTCTTTTCATAAAATTATCATTTAGTTCTATTTTTTGTACCTTCTTTTGTAGTCATATTAGTGCACACACACATATTAATTGCAATTATTATAACTTTTTTTTACTTTGATATGAGTTAATATTAAAAATATAATAGAAATATGCGTTGTGGTATGAAATTAATACTAAGATCTAATATTGATTTTTTTTTCCAGATAACATCAATTGATGACCCCATACATGATGATCCAAATTATGTTGAGTTTTCTTCAGATATATGAGAAGAAGAATATGATGACAATGATGATGAAGATGATGATGGTGGCGATGGTGATGAGGTTGATCACGATGGGGAGTTTGATGATCATGATGAGGATTATGACAATGATCTTGATGATGATGATGGTGGTCCTAGCTAGCTACTAATGCTATGCATGAGCATACTACATTTTGGATTATATTTACATGTATTGTTGTTGATATATAACTATGATATCTTTATCATTTTGACTTTAATATTTATATATGGAGATTATACAACTTGTTTCTTTTTAGATTAGTATTTAAATCATATATATATATATATATATGACTTCATTTTACTTTACTATAATGATATCCATGAAAGGTTTTGATATGTTGATCATACATTTGAATTTCAGTTGATTTGATTAAAAATGATGGTGTTATCAATATTGTCTTGTTACTTTATATATATTAGAATTTTGCAATGTTATTTTGATGGAGAATTTCTATGTATGATGATATTACTACTTTTGTATGGATGTTTGTGAATTTCCCTTAAAATTCTTCACAAATTTAATGCTATAAATTTGAATTCTTAATGATATTTGAGAACTTTGATATATTTCAATATTTAATTGAAATTAATAAAATTGACGCAAAATCAATAAATATTGATATATTTCACTATTAATAGTTCAAATTAATATTCTTAATTAACAGTGGACACAAAATGGCATGCAAAATGGATGCAATATTAGACTCAACACTAGATGCAAAATAGGACACAAAAGTGGATGTCACTCCAGACGTAAAAGTGGACGTAAAACCGAATGCAAAAAGGGACTCAACACCATATACAAATTTGGGCACAAAACTAGTTGCCAAACTAGACATAAGACTAGGCCCAAAATCAGACGCAACACAAGATGCAACAATAGACGCAAAAGTGGATTCCTAACTGGATGTCAAATTGAGAGCTAAATTGGGCATGCAACTAGGTACAAAAATGGATGTAACACTGGGTGCAAAACTAGACGAAACACTGGGCGCAAAATTGGACGCAACACTAGGTGCAAACCTAGATGCAAAAGAAATGTAAACTGTGACGCAAAATTGTATGCAAGATGGGACACAATAATAGATGTAAAATTGGATGCAACATTAGATGCAAACATGGCCACAATAATAGGCGTAGAACTAGGTGCAGCACCAGGAACAAACCTGGACGTAAAAAGGGACATCAAATGGGATGCAACATAGGGGGAAACCTGGATGCAAAAAACAATGTAAAACAAGATGCAACATTGGGTGCAAACCTGGACACCAAATAAGACATAAAACAAAATGCAAAATTGGATGCAAAATGGGATGCAACATTAGAAGTAAAACTGGGTGTAAAATTAGACGCAAAACTAGACAAAATTGTGGGCCCAAAATTGGATGCAAATCTAGACACAACATTAGACGCAAAATCAGACACATAATTGGATGAAAAATAGGGTGCAAAATTGGGCGCAAAACTTGACAGAAAACTAGGTGTGAAATTGGATGCAAACCTGGGAACCAAATTGGGTGCAAACAAGGACATAATAAAGGACACAAAAAATGCTGCAATACTAGATGCGATATTGGATGTAGAAAAAGATGCAAAAATTGGGTGCAAAATTGAATACAAAAATGGACATAAAAACGGATGCAAAAAAGGACACAAAAGTCGGTGCTTTACAAAATTGTACAACAACGCCAATTTTAGCGCCATAATGTTCACCACAATTGGAAAAAAATTACACTAAAATCTGGCGCAAAATACAACACAGATTCTAGTTTTTGTTGTATTGAATACAAAACTATGGCCTTGGAAATCAACAAGAATTCTGTGACCTCCCCTGCATTCCATCAAACTAGGATTCCTTCCCTGGAAATGAATCCCAACCTTTTGAGAACCACAAGATTCATCAATTTCCACAAAATCATCAATCCATGTCGTCAATGCAACCTTTCCAAATCGACTCAAACTATGACGACAATAATTTCATGAAACGTTAATGCTTAACCGGAAAAAAACAATGTCTACCATTCAAAAACATTAAAAATAGGTTATACTCACCATGGATCCATGCTTCCACTCAGATTCATAGGGAAATCTTTGAAATATTCAATGGAAGTAGAAACTCTATGGTGCTAGGGTTTTGAGCATCGATTTTTTTTTATTCGATAAGGAGTAATTACTCGGTGGACATCTTTTTCCCATAATGCGATGATCATAGTAAATTCTAAGCCATCATAACTATTCATCTATCATACTGTCAATTAATTATCATCCATCCATTTGTATGGGGAGTATTTCCACTTGCTCAATGGTTATGTTTTCATCCATCCATTTGTATAGAGAGTCTGTCGTCAATAAATGGTTATGTTGACACACTGGATTGTTATGTTGACAACTTCTAGATGACTTTATTAATTTTAATTTATGATTGTTGTCGCTTTCCCCAAGGGAAAATTCTACTATGTTAATATAGTGTCTACCTTAATTGTGTTTGTGTCTACCAAAGTTACAACATATGATAAGAAGAGAATTGTAACTAGCATGTGGAAACACTCTACTTGGAACCAAAAATGGTAAGCATATGTTTTTCCTAGTTATTTTATTATATGCTTACTTTTTATTTGCTTAAATTCTCCTTCCATGTGTTTTTTCCTAGTTATCCTTGGCCAACAATGTTTAGAGGGCCTCTACGTTTTTTCCCATGGAACAATTTCATGTTTTGCCCACAATTTGCATGACTAGATCGACGCTAAGCACTAACTTCATTTATTGTTGTTTTGAATTTGGGGTAGTTGTGTGAGGGAAAATCTATAGAAACCACATGATGTTTTCAGTAGTTTGTGTAATATTTTGGTGGTATTTTGAGCTACAAAATCTGTGTTTAAAAGGAAGCTTCACTCAAGAATTTCTTCAGGAAGTGTTCTTCATTGTTAATACCACCTTTGAAATTAGATGGATGGATGGCCCACAGGAAGGAATATCCACTCACCTTTCCTTGAAGATCTATCTCATGAATTTGTTCTTCCACTACAACCCAAAAGCTTATGAAGAAACATACATAACGCTCTTGAGATACTCCATATTGTGACAATTGATGCAAAACCTCTTTCTAAGAACATCGAGGGGAAGACACTGCTCATGGGTTTATGTCCATCCAAGAAAATCAAGGCTCGAAAAATGATTATGATACGAACCAAAGATGTCGATTTCATTTTTTTTCCAATTCAAATTCGTGAATCAAAATTCCCAATATCGACATTGCCTCTGAAAATTTGTGAAACAACTTCATTAGTAATAGTGTTTCTTCTGTAACTATATACAAGGACTTTATGTAAATGGGAGTTTGTTTAACTCGAATATAAATTTTGAAACACCACTATTTAGCCGTGTCCCCTAATTATTTTCAGGCTGCTTGATATTTATTTAATGTATGTCTTTGCAATGGATATGGTTGAAGCTAGTTTAAATATATTATTATAGTCTTCAACTTCCTATCCAACTAATTTTGAGCATGGTACCAGTTATAGATGCTAAGGAATTTTTAACTTTTCATATTTTGGGAAACATTTACACCTTCAAAATTTGGCAAATTTCCAGCCTAATTAACCAAAGTATGTACTGAAATGCAGATTGCCAGTCCAATTAACCAAGCGACTTGTTGGAATGCTCTTTCTAAGTGAAATCTATTTTCTCTTTGAATTAAACAAAATTACATTTTAAAAATAAGAATGGCTTGCAAAGCATGGAGGGATACGTGGGAAGGCTACAAGGTACAACATTTATTCTTAGAAATGCTCCATGCAATTTTTTAATGTAGTTTTGCAAGTGACACAATTATTGCTTAAAACACAACCATCTTTGCAATAAAAAGAAGGGCATCATTGACAGTTACGTTTTATATTCACAAAATCTCTCAATGTTTGGATTTAACTAATTCAAGTTTATGTAAAACCTTTCACTAAATTGCAATTTTCTTGTCTGAGGCTTATAAAGCTCTTCAATACCAACTTTGAAATTCCAAGACAATTTTTAGGTCCAATCCTATCCTTTCCCAAGGCTGATTAGGGTTTGGAGGAAGTAAATAACATAAAAAAAATCATGTATTAAGATGGTTCTAAGTGTCGGATTGAATAGTGCCATATAATAAAATCTCAAGGCAAATATATTACATATTAAATATTGGTATTGGCCATACTTTATAATCGCATACATGAACAAAACGTCATTCAATATTGCACATCACATAAAACAGTGGTAAAAATTCTACTTGTAGAGGAAATACCCATTCTCAAAATGCTCTATTCAATTCATCATTTTCCCATGTACAAATTTGATTTAGTTAATATGAATGATTATGTTTTAGATTCCGTATATGTGATGTACGTTATTCTTTGTTTTATTAGTGTTTTAATGTATGTTACAAAATAAATCAATTACTTTCCAATGAAGTGTCTAACCAATAATCAAGTTTGGAATTATCCCAATTACATAATGGAATTATTTTTTTACTTTATTTTTTGTTTTATAATTCTCACCCAAATAGGATATATAAATCAAAATAGGTCTTTACTGGCGTTTCCAAAGCTATTTGTTGCATTCCAACTTTACCAAAACAGATGGATTCACGCATTTTATTTCTTTTCCTATATCTTCCCGGCGCCTTTCATACTATAAAATGATTTCAAATAGCAATTTTAGAAATTAGGGAAACAAATCATTATAATATTATTTATTTAAAGCTTGGTTCATTTTGTTACTAAAAACACAGAACGAATGAAAGGGCAATTCATATGTATAGAAATAAATTTACGGTCACGCCCTATTAACCCTATTACTTGACACTTGATTGGTTGTAGGGAGATCGATGGAAATACTTTGCTATTTATAAGATTTTGCATTAGTAAGGGAATAAGGGTGCATACAAAAACCCTATATAATAAGCTTTCTTTACAATGGGGGAGAAAAGAAGATACCCAATTTCAGATCCTCAAATTTGATTAAGAAATCTCGATCGAACTAGTGGGGTGAATAGCAAACAAGCACTAACTAATAGAAACTGAATAAGATGGAAAACATGTTTTATAGGAAAATGATAAAGTGAAAAGAGTCCAAGAAGAAAAGGTCCTCATATAATCACTATCTATTAAAATCCCTGCATCTGTTCCGGCCTTCCTAGGGCCATGAAAACACTTCATAGGGCCATTGAAAAACTTTCTAAATTTTAAGGAGATGCTCCTTGTTTTGATATATTTATCATGCATGGGTCGTGAACTCTCATACATATAAAATATCTCTCCAATTCCACAAGACGATGAAAATGGAGTTATTTTTCACTCATCTGAGATCCATCCCTCATTTAGAGGAAAACCTAATATTTGGGGGTGGACACCTATCTATGATAATACTTCTTCTTTACCTCCACTATTATACTTTATGAAATCTTCCTTAATGCACTTCACTTTGCAAAAAGGAAACAAGGGCTCGAGCTTTTATCTCTTCTGGAGATATGAACCACGAAAATCATTCTCTCATTACCTCAACTAATTGGGAATAGACTACATTCCAACCCCGATAATGGGAAACCTTGGTCTCTCCTATAGTTATATTGAGGAATCACGTCTCAATGCAGTGATGAATAATACCATAGTCAAGTAAACATTAACCTATCAATCCGATTGATGCTTGTTTCTTTGCAACGACAATTAGAACAATTGTTGAGTTCAACCTTGATATCTGTGTGACAATGAGATGTAATAATTGACAAGGATCCGTTGCATCTTTTAGAGAGACATGTACCATTAGACCTCGAGACACATTTGCATGTATCGAACAGGTCAAAAAATTGGAAATCAGAATTGTGAAAGAAGAGGGGAAGGAGATGATACCTTCCACAAAACAAAACAAAAAGGCTAATACCATGTCAATGCTCTTTGTAAAAATTTGGCATGTTAGCCATTCTAATTTTAGTTTCTTCCCCAAAGGATCACCTTTCTTGTTATTTAAGAAGGGGAAAGGAAATGGAGAGGGGGAATGGCTGAATGGAAAAGCCATCCATTTTTCCCCAATTTTGTTGAAGGGAGGGAAGTGTTTTCGACAATTAATTCTAATATAATATTTGTTATCTCGACTTTGAATAGAAAATTAATGAATGGATCAGACCCCAAATGGAAAAGAAAAAGGAAAAAATCTCTTTCTAATAGAGTGATTGTTGGCTCGGCTTTGCGTACATTATTGAGATTGACTAGCCAGGGAGCAGTCTCAATCTTTGGTCTAAACTTCAATCCACTGGAAGTGGAAAAGGTTGTACCATGACGACATCCCTCGATCAAATGAAGTCATGGAAAAATTGGCCCCTTGCAAAATTAGGGTCCTAGCAAAATTGGGCCCTCCTTTGTGAGGTAAAATTGGCGAGAGATTTTATATATCAAATATAATAAAATGAAATCATTCATCGATAAAGTTGAGTAAATCAAATAGAATAAAATGAAATCATTCATCGATAAAGTTGAGTAAATCAAATAGAATAAAATGAAATCATTCATCGATAAAGTTGAGTAAATCAAATTATTTGTAGATGAATTAGAGATTTTATATATCAAATAGAATAAAATGAAATCATTCATCCATAAAGTTGAGTAAATCAAATTATTTGTAGATGAATTATTGAAAAAGATATTTAGTAAAAAAAAGGTTTTTTTATGTAATTAGATTTATACATGGCTTCATATTTTTGAAATTCAATCAACAAAATTGGAATTGTAGATCTCACTAATGTACTAATGTCATGTTAACCAAAAAAATGTTTTTATCAAATAATACTTTGAAATTAAAAAAAAATGATAAACTTATGCATTCCTTATTATTTTATAAAGCAATGTAGTTTTATATTGACATCAAATATTTTAATATATACTCTAATGAACACCTTCAGACAGTAGAACATATATTGGAATCATGGCATCTTGTCTTCCATCGATCAGCTTGCATATCCCTTAACTAAGTTTACTCTTGTTAATTCGAGATGGACACGCACTTAGGTATAGATATTATTTTTCAAAGAGCTTGCTAGCTTAAAAATGTATCTTCTCCCTTTCTTTTGAAAACAAGAGCTACGAGGTGGCAATGTCCCTGACTTCGCAGTTGAAAATTATAGTTGTATGCAATGCATTGTGCAATTTGCAATAATCGAAAGAAGTTAATATTGATGATTGTAACTGGTTGCAGATGTTGCAATATTTATTTATTTATATATATATATTTTATTTATTTATTATAATTTATGACTTTGCAAATGGAAGAAGACAAGATACCAAAATCCTATGACCATAAAATATCTTTAATTACATGAAACAGTTACCAAAATGAATTGGCTTGCAACATAACCTTTAGCAGTTGAAATGGACCTTAAATCTTCCATTTTTGCGAGGCTATATAAGAGAAAGGATAATATCTTAAATAAATGTTTACTTTAAGGATTGAGTATGCTCACGTGAAAAGCAGTTGTTCAATTCCAGGATTATATTTTATCCACTAAATAGTACGCTCTGGAATTACAGTAGTCTTGTAAGTCGGTCAGGTACTTGAAGATGCAATTACTTCCTGATTCTCGCTCTTATGAATCTACTAGGCTTGGATTATGCTCCCTCCTTTGTAGTTCTATATTTTCTGCCGCCTCCTCTCCCCTTGGTCGAGCAGGTTTTTGGCCTCCTTGAGCTAATTAAATTCAAGTTACCTGAAGAGTCAAAAAATTAATTGGTTCAAAAGATTATATTAGATCTCCTGGCATCAAGCAAGCATCCACTAGTTTGGACTAAATTACAACTGGACACGCTCATTCCTGATAAAGAAAGGCGAACAGTTGAACAACAGGCAAGGTGAACCACTGAAAACATTAGTGCAGTAGCTAATTATATTATTCCATCTGTCTGATATGTGCATATAGAGATGTGAATGACACGAACTGTTAATCAGCAATTATTGCTAGCCTAACTAATGATGGAAATACAATGAAGCCCTCGGTAATTCTATTTCTTTTTGCATGCGTCGACTTTTGATTGCTCTACAATGTATCAACAAATATACTTCCAAAGTGGAAGAATGATGGGCAAACAGATACATACAAAAGGGAAACAACATTTCTCAATTCCCAAATCCTGGATAATGGATAGGATAGCTTCCCGATTCCATTCCAACTAGTTTTTGCCTGATAATAATCAGTAGTAAATGTCATTGATGCCAACAAATTGAGCACATTAGACAAGTATGGATCTATTCGATCTATTCTACTCATTCTTGAACGATAGGCCGGGCCATGATAGTCACTAAATCAACTGACATCAAGTTGATAGTCAGAGTTTCCAAGTATGGAAACATTAGGAACTATCATAACGCAAACTGTTATACAAACACATCACACATTACTAAGGCTAAACTTTGGCTGAGTTAAATATTTAAATGCCAAAAACGGAAGTGTGGAATAAAACCTTACGAGTAACAGGCACAAAATGAACTAGAGATGACTCACGACCGGTTGCAGAGATGTTAAGATTAAGTGAACACAGGGTGATCGGTTTTTGAATCCAACTATTTCATAAATGGCAAAACCAATAAATCTGTGCATTAGATCACAGAGATGCATATCCTAGGTAGATTCCTTAAAGCAAGGCTCAGAAATAACACAGACAGGGATCTATCTTACACTTGGCGTTTCTGCATGAACACAGAGTGTTGACTTCTAAGTTGAATGCTCTAGCTAAATATGGATAATGGATCGTTGAACTTCATGTTTAAGTACAAACTTTAAGAACCACACCAGATACAAAAAAAGGTCATAAGACAATAACCGCCTAATGATGATGGTAATCAGAATTGCCCCTATCAAAAATACTGTTAATGGCAGCCCTTACAAAGTAAGATGCTAAACAACTTAATAAACATAGAATCACAAGTATGAATACAGTGTGACAGATATTTTATATATGGATCAAGTCAATTTTATAATTTATAAAACTCGATACATTCACCGGAATCCAATCGAAACTACTTATTAGTAGTGATAGTTCCCATTATTTACTAACATGCAACGGTATTCTACAAACATCAATAAGGAGTTAATCACTGTCCTGAAAGAGAAATTATTTAAACCTTGTGTATAACACAGAAATCAATTGATTTTAGAATAATCAAAATCTAAGATATGTAAAATCACTTGGATATAATATTTCTATACTCAGAAAAATTTCAGAAATCTTGTTTAAATTCTGTAAGGAAATCAGTGTTCTAATGATTCTATCGTTTTTACTTTAGTACATAACCAACAAAGAAACTTTGTATTTAAACAATCTATTGATTTTCGTAGAGGGATAGAACTCTATTATAAGTTTACATTGTAACATTAACATCTCCATAACAGAAAATCCATAATCTTTTAATCCATTCGATGATAAAATACATTAAAATCAACACCATATATGTAAATCGAAATCTATAACAACATCACTATATAATACACAATATAATCAATTCTACTCATTCTTGAACCGTAGGCTGGGCCATGATAGTTACTAAATCAACTGAGATAAAGTTGAAGAATAGTCCTACTCTGCATTGTGAACATAGTCGTTATGAGAACCCAACCAGAGTCTAAGAGCAGTTCCCTATACATTGTTCAAGCACATTAATATGACAAAGTGATAAAGAGTACTAAATCGAAATCTTTTTCGAGAAACAAAACTTCCTGTGTGCAGAATATAAAATGCCACATATTCCCCTTCGTAGCAAAATTTTGCTGATATACACTATGCATGTGGTAATTTCGGGTTTAATCTAATAGAGGTCACAAATTCATAACCCATAACAACTGTATTGACTGCAGCCTTGATATTGAGAATCCGGGTAGAAAAGGATGTGAATAGAATGTCACATATTACAGTTGCCAGTGAGATTTTACTGGTACACGCTATCAATGTGATCAAATAGGGTTTGATCTACTAGATTTCATAATTTCATGAACCATAACAGCTGCATTAATCATAACCTTGATTGGGAACCCAGGTAATCAAGGATGGGATTCTTATTTTGTGTCCTCCGCTAGAATAGCCAAATACAAATCGGAATAATTTGAGACAGGTCAAGTTTGATTAACTACGAATGATCTACTTACTTGTGAACAGTTTCCTTAAACTTCTTATTAGAAACTGGAGAATGAAAAACACGAGTTCTCTGCTAAGAGAAGACATGGCCTATAACTCTGGCACCCACCAGAGTTTAACATTTTCCCTCAGTTAGCACATTTTCCCTGCTGACTGAGAAAATTCATTGTTCACTATTCCCTCAGTTAGCATGCTGAGAAAATTCATTGTTCATTATTCCCTCAATTAGCATGCTGAGAAAATCCTCAGGTCATTATTTCCAGCCTCAGGATCCTTCTGCACTGTGTTATGCACCGTTTCTTTTACATGTAAACATCAAGGCTCTCCCAACGGAGACAGCCTCGGAAGCTCAAAAAGCTTACAAGACAGATCTCAGACGACCAGAAAGATCGATGTGGAAATCATAATACATCTCTAAACAGAACCTTGCCCTCACCTTGGCATTGAAGCTTGCATCAAGAAGGATATTTGATTATTTGAAATCTTGATGAATCACTGCAGGGTTACAGTGTTCATGCAAGTGTTCTAGACCCTTGCAAAACAACGGAAAACTTTAAGAAAGAAAACCATGGTACTCCTGAGCTCCCAGGGCAATAGAGGGCCAAGTAAAAAAATGATTTCAATTTTTAAAGTCTAGCAATAGGGAGTCAAATTAATTGTGTAAGAATTACCTTGCTGAATAAAGGGCTATCTTCATGTGCAGAAACCATGTAAGTCCAGATCCGTGAGATGGCCCTGACAAGAAATCCAGTGCAATTTCTCAACAAAGCATAGCTGTGAAAGGCTGCTAACTGATGGCCTACTATTTTATCCATGATGAATGATAGTTTAAAGTTTTTTAAACAAATAAAAGGGTAAGGATTCAAAAGACATGCAATATTGAACTTACCCAATGGTTGGACAAATCTACCATGTAATTGGTCTTCCAAAGAGCCATTCTGCATAAGATCATATAATAAGAACCGTGTATTTTCATGGGTGCAAAACCCAAGCAAAGAAAAGAGGTTTGGATGTCGGATTTTGCTCATCAGCTCCACTTCATTCTGCAACCAATGACCATATCAAGGGATGAATTTAGCAAAGCTTCTTCTAAAACTATAAGGAGAATAGAAAAACACAATACAATTTGTTAATACAGCAAAGAACCAAATCGATCACAAAAGAAAAACAATACTCAAAAGAGCAGCATTAGGCCATCCTGCAAGAAAATTCCTTCACTCGTCATATCTTCTTAAGTTGGAAGAAGCAGAAAACTTCTCGCAAAATAATGCCTGCAACTTTTTCAATGCCTACCTGAAATTCATGCTCAGCCTGTCTGCTACCCTCATCTAGCTTCTTCACAGCAGCAAAGGAATCATCATCAAAGCTGGCTTTGTATACGCGCACCCAAATCCACCCTCTCCAAGAATGTTATTGCTGCTGAAGTTGTTTGTAGCTGATTGCAGATTAGAATATTCAATTGCATTTGTGCATCCCTTCTTCCTAGAAACACGGGAGTGCAAACGATTAAGGAGAGGCATGAGTGGAATACCCCTATAGGCATCTGTGGAAACACAAATAAAAGTAAACTTGGTGGGCTACCCCTGTGAGATCAAAATAATCACAATGTAACTAATCCAGTTCCCATGTAAACAGAAGTCAATAGTACCCATGTATTGCTATAATTTGTTACAATCCAAACTTTTGATTCTACCAGATCATGAAATTAAGTCTCATGTTTATTATGTTGATATCGTGTTTATTATGTTAAAACCATGAGAAATAATATTTTGAGGAGAGAAAAGAGGAACTTTTAATGCCATGGAACAATTCCAAGGCACTGGCAGTGATGCATCGTACTTGTTATTATGTGTGCACACATCCAGAAGCTATCCACACAGGTTCAACAGTTACTTATAGTACATGTGGTTAGGATATAAGATGGATGAAAGAGAAAACGGAGCAACACCTAAGTACAGATATCCTTTCTGAAATGGATGAAAGAGAAAACGGAGCAACACCTAGAACTGGACAATGCACCAGTACAAAAGTACCAGAAACAAATACTGTGCATAACCCCACGTCTTGGCTATTATATGACAGCAACGAAAAATTCCTGGTGATTAACCGAAAACAATTTTTCCATTCAAAGAATAACATTTCAAAAAAAGATGCTTGAAATGTCAACTTCGAAAGTAGATGAAACCCACACTAAAATCAGAAAGAAATCAATTCAAAATTTATCTTTAGTTCTCTGAACTCCAAGTTACTCTTCAAACCGACTTCATTCGTTTCCAATTAAATTATAACCATCGTGACTGGGGGATTTCACAAGTTTGACAAACCACAGGCCTCTGACGGTGCATTGGGTACGTTGAATATAAACACTAGCACAGAACGACCTCAGTCCGGATTGCAGAGTTCCACATACATATCTCCACCAGACAACCTACTATGTATTGGAATCCATCATCCAGCCTACCAAATACTAGAATTCGATATACGCAAGAGCTTGGCAAACTGCAAGTGCCTATCATACCCGGCTTTAGATGGGCTTGTGGTAGTGGTATATGAATTAATTGGGTAAGTCATTCAATCTTCAAGAATCAATCAAACAACAATAATTACAACTTCTTCACCGCCACCTTCATTATTATACCATGAAAAAAAATGAAACAAGCTAGTAGAAGGAACAGGATACCTGAGGTTCACTTTGGTTAGCACAAGACCCAAAGGCTATCGTGGATAGAGGAGCTTCCTTCTTCTCTGAATTTGGAACCTTCGAAGCTGTAAGATGTAATATACCCACCACACTGTATACCAAAATAAGCCAAAAATTGGTCTCCACTTTTCTATAGGCTATATCCTTCAGCCCTGTATCCATATCCCCTCTAAAATCACCTCAAATTTTGATACCAAACCCTGTATCCAAATCACCACAAATTTTGACATCAAATCATAATCCCTTCTCTTCCCTAGCAAGCTGAAATTATTCATATAAGGGATAGGTGAAAGTGCAGGCCATCAGTTAGCAGCCTTTTACAGCCATGCTTTGTTGAGAAATTGTACTGGATTTCCCGTCAGGGCTGTCTAGTTTATCACTTCGGTAGGAGAAAATCACTGGTACACACAACACCTGTACACGCTATTGCATCCATTAAACTGCTATGACGTTAGCATGCCTCCGGGGCCTGGGACACAGAAACCCAGGCCAACGTCATGACATCCTGAGCCAATAGAAACCCATAAAAATTACATTTTAAAAAAAAAAATTGTAAAAATAAAAATTCAAACTGACTATGCCAAACCTTATTGAAAGGAAAAAAAATATGGAGTTCACCCTCCAGATTAATCTCCCGCACCAAAACATATATGTCAGGGACATAAAAATGTATCTTCTCCCTTTCTTTTGAAAAAAAACATGAGTTACACTTTGAATTTATTACTATTAAAAATCTTGATAAAAAAACTAATAAATTTTAGTTTTTTCCAATTCCATAGGAAGTAATAGTTTTAGAAATAATTGTAATTGATAGGAAATAATCACCCATCTGAATATATCTGCTCACCCAAAGCTACAACACATGTTATCAATAATCTTAATATTGTGAAATTTCTAGTTTACATCTTAAGACAAACTACTACATGGAAGGAAGGGGATTCGGGAAAGGGAGGGAGGGGGGTTTGTCGGTCTGCAATTAAATAAAATGGTGAACACTTTAGGGATCATACATAGAAATTCTATCAACATAACATAAAGTCTTGTTTGCAATGACAAGAATTGTTTTTCAAAATATGGCTATTTGCATTAATAAAATGTGTTGTAGCTTACCCTTGATATTGTTCGATTCAAGAAATGAAAAAAGGGTGTCTAGATTCATTAGATATGTGTAGTAATTCCATAAAACTATTGTGGATGCACATGTAATTCCACTTGCTTATAAACTTGTGGCTACACAATCTTACAATTTGAGTTAAAATAAATCATATTGGACAAAAACATAAAATTATCTAACATTTTAAAACTCAAATCGAGAGCTAGCAATTGATTCCACTTGAATGGTGGAGCTGGTGTCTTCCAATATGTTGACCAAATGTTCATGACAGTTAATAGTGTTTGGAAGCAAGTCCTGGGTTGGCAGATTCACATGATTGGAGATGCAAACCAAGATATCCTACATGGTAGCAAGGGAAGCATTTAGTTCCAAATACTTCATCCATAGAATATATAGAGTAATGGGATGTCTAAAGGGATCACATTTTGGTAGATGATTTAGTTGAAGAGGCCTAGATTGGAAAATAAGTGTAATGGGAATGAGTATGTTATTGCGAAGGGTTTTCATTTTGGCACATGATTTAGTTTAAGAGGCTTGGGGATTGTAAAATAAGTGTAATGGGAATGAGTTCACTATTGTGACAAAAAGCATATAAGACTTTAGCTCATTGCTTGTTGGAGGAGTTTTAAGTGGCATGGATGTTGTTGAAGGATCAATAAGGAATGCCAACGCAATGCAAGATAATAGTAAGTCTCCTTACTTCTAGGTAGCAAAGTTGATTGGAGATAAGTGAGTAATGGTCACAAAAAAAGAGGATTTAATAAGTCCTATTTAATAATTGTCATTATCGAATGTGGCGATTGATTACAACAAGACCCATACAAGGAATATGGAAATTACTTGAGAATGTTAGAATATCTTCGTTAGAGGCCATTGCCAAGAATGTAGTGTCATTGATGCCTTCCACAAGTAGGTAAAGAATATAAGTATTTTGCAAATTTCTAAAAAAAAAATATTGGTGCTTTATGATCCTGGAGTGCATCATGAAATCATGTCTTGACATTGTAAGAAGCTTGGTCATGTTGCAAGTCAATGTTTTAATGATCCCAATATTCCACATTTTCATTTTCTTAAACTTTAAGATTTCCATTTCTCGTGTTCTTTATTAACAAGACCAATTCCACCTTATCCTCTTATTACAATATACTTTTTGCACCATGGGTGGTTTAAACTCTAATGATATCCATACATATTCAAACGGAACATATAAAATGCCATAGGCAACGACTAATAAATTCCACACTGGTCATACCTACTGGTCGTACCCACTGGTCGTATAGAATGTCATAGGCGCAGGGACTAATAAAAATTCCACACCTGTCAAAGGAACATAGCATATAGTCTGAAATCGTGACTAACAAATTCCACAGCTGTGACAATGCATTAAAGAAACTGTAATCTCAAAACTCATGCAAGTTCCCCGAAATCGTGACTCCATGAACACTGAAAAGGAGTCCCATGTGACCCGTAGAGAATTTTCAATCGGGTGGCTTGCCATTTACGGAACAAAGACATTTGTGATAGAGAGAAGACCGAGACATTTGTGAGGGAGAGAAGGCCGAAACATCAGTGCCTGTGCAACAATCCATTAACATCATCCTCTGCCTGAACTTGCGGACTTTGACTTCTTCCTCAACATCATCCTCAGGTAAGGTCGGTACAACTATACACACATTAACTTCATACCAACCAGAAAGAACATCATACCAGAGTTAATTACATCGTAATTGTTTCAGAATTCCAAAGTTTACATCGTAATTGTTTCAGAATTCCGAGTACAGTTGACTTCACTAATTCAGAATGAATTCCAAATACGGTTGACTTCACTTATTGAGAATTTCTATATTTGAGATTACGCGTCCTCTATATTTGAGATTATGCGTCCTCTACTGCTTCTTGTGGATCCCAGTGATCTAATTTCACCAGTGAAATAGCAGCTTGCAATATCCCATATTCATCCGAATCCTTTACAAAACCTGCGACTTCCAACATCATGAGAACCTTCGATCAAGCAACTATTGTATTTCATTTGATCGGTTTACTATTCATTACCAATTTTCCTTCAGTTATATCAGTGATGCGGTGGTATACATGCAATAATGCTTCAACTTATGCTGATGGAAGTACATACTCGAGCAATTTGGATCAGGTGATGGGTGATCTTGTGAAGAACACACCACAATCAGGATTCAACACTACTTTCTATGGCGAAAGTGGCAACAGAGTCTATGGCCTCCTCCAGTGCGCAGGAAACATATCTCCACAAGACTGCGCAAACTGTTCACAGGAAGCAAAGGATCGCCTTCAACTACTATGCTTAAACGACATGGGTGGTCGAATATGGATGGGTATGTGCTTCCTGCGATACGAGAACCATAGCTTCTTTTCCAAGCTAGACCTCACCGTCGGGCAGGAGCTGGAGAACGCAAACGTTATTCCTCCAAGTAACCTATATGATGTTTGGGAAACCGTTTTAAATTTACTTTTCAACCTCTCTGAGCAAGCTTATGAACCTGCCAACAAGGGATTCGCTGATGGCTCGACTGGGTATTCTGCTGGCACCATGTATGGTCTAGTTCAGTGTTGGAGAGATATATCCATCAAGGACTGCAGATCTTGTTTGCAAACAGCAAGGAAGACCATCGACGAATGTTGTTCTACCCAGCAAGGAGCTCAAGCATTGTTAGGAAGCTGCACGGTCCGATATGAAATATACCCCTTTTTTGCCAATACAGGAGGGAATACTGCTACACCTCCATCCTCCAGCTCCCCTGGGCCAAACGGAACTTCACCTAAGACGTCAAGTAAAGTCCATATCATCTCTAGCTCTCTGTCTCTGGTCTAGTTTTATGTGCCATTCTGTTATTATCAAATAGAGTAAAATTAAGATTTATTTTATTTTATTTTCAAGGATATTTCAGTTGTTTTAAAATCTCTAATATATTTGTCTTTTAATTTTAATTTTAATTTTTTTTTTCAAATAATTAAATCTGTACTCTGCAGAAGATTCATCTACAAAAACACTACCCATAATATTGGGTATTGTCGGAGGCGTGGTTATAACTTCACTTGTCTGTCTGTTTGTCCTGCGGAGCAAACTGAAATCTGCCATTTCACAGAGAACAGTGACCCCTGCACAGAAAGGTAGAATATGAAATTTTGGTCTCTGTTTAGCGCGACCCATTGAAATTAGATTCTTGCTTACTTTTTGTTTTTAATTTTTCTAAAAACAACCCAGAAGCGAAGCTACTGAAGCATAAGCATGAGCAAACTCTCTTCAGTTTAGGAGAAATCATAGAAGCAACAGATAATTTTAATGGAAAGAACAAGCTTGGAGAAGGAGGCTTTGGCCCTGTATACAGGGTATGTATATGTGCACCTATTGTTTTAAACCATGAAATTGTCTGGCTTGACATGGTGTTTTCAAAAGTTCTTCTCGATGTGATGACTTTTTGTCCTTGTAGGGAAAAACCAGAGATGGAAATGAAATAGCAGTGAAGAAGTTATCTGCAAAATCTGCACAGGGCAAACGAGAGTTTATGAATGAAGTGGAACTTGTAGCCAATGTTCAACATCGAAATCTCGTCAAGCTGATTGGGTGTTGTGCCGAGGAATCAGAAAGGTTGCTTGTTTATGAGTATTTGCCCAACAAGAGTCTTGACACCATTGTGTTTGGTAGGTCACTCTGGATCTACTGAAGGGTGAGGAAAAGATGATAAATCTTTTTATGAAGTTAATGAGATTGATTATTCAGAAGCTTTCAATTTTAATAATTTTGAAATACAAATTTGTGTCTACTAAGTTATTTTACATGTTTTGAAGGTCTAGTAAGTTATTTTACATGTTTTGAAGGTCAAAGGATATTTTACATGTTTTGAAGGTCTAGTAAGTTATTTTACATGTTTTGAAGGTCAAAGGAAAGAGGATGATCTTTCCATGATATTGATTGATCTCAAATTTGTTGATCTGATAATAAAGATGCAAAGAAGAAGAGTCAACTTGACTGGCAAAGGCGCTATAACATCATAATGGGAATAGCTCGTGGTCTCCTTTATCTTCATGAAGACTCACGCCTGAGAATCATTCATAGAGACATTAAAGCAAGTAACATTTTGCTTGATCAGGAATTGAATCCCAAAATAGCGGATTTTGGGTTAGCGAGACTCTTTCCTGAAAATGTGACTCATGTCCAAACAAAAATTGCGGGGACATAGTAAGAATGAATCTCTTTACCTTTACTTTATACTTTATAGATAATATTTATTTGATTATGTGGTTTATTTATAAACATGATAAATTTCAAACATAAAATAAAATTGTCATAAATAACAGTAAATTTTTATATTTAATATGGTTACACGTAAAGCAAATTCATGCATTTATGACATGCTTAGAGTTCCTCATACACAGTGTTGGTGCTGAAACCTCCTCACAAACACCCTACTTATTTACTCATTGAAATTTGTAGCGGTTACATGGCACCAGAGTATGCAATGCATGGACGATTGTCAATGAAAGTTGATGTCTATAGTTTTGGAGTTCTTATCATTGAGATTGTGAGTGGAAGAAAAAGCAGTGATACAAATTTACCCCAGCAAATGGAAACCCTATTAGATTGGGTAAGAAATTTCATTAATTTTTTTGGTTGTATAAACAGCTATTGGATTGCAATAATTTTATGATGTTAAGTATGCATTTACTTTTGATATAATGCAGGCCTGGACATTATACAAGCAGGGCAATCTTGTGAATATGATTGATTCGACATTAAGTGAAACATGCCGGGAGGAGGAAGCTTTAAGATGCATTCATGTTGCACTTCTATGCACACAAACTGATGCAAGCATCCGTCCCACTATGCCTAATGTTATAGGGATGATGACCAATAGCATTATTGAATTACCAATTCCAATCACAACAAGTAAATCTATCTTTAGCACTACAAGTTAGCACCACTTATATTTTGTGGTGTTAAGGTGGTGGTATTAGCACCAATTACATTTTGTGGTGTTAAGGTGGTGGCATTAACACCACTTATATTTTGTGGTATGAAGATGGTGTTAATGTTTGTCAATAGTATTATAAATTGAATTAGATGTCGTCTTAACAAGTAGTACCATAGAATGGTGCTAACCTATTATTTTCAATAGTATATATTTATCCTAATTATTCTATAAACATGTGAAGTTTGGGCCTACATCTCTTATGTGATTTGGAATATAATTGAGAAAATATAATTATAAACTTATGTGGAGTCTAAAGCCATGAGTACATATCTATAATATAAACAAAAAATTATCAACTTGAGTAAAGATAGACTTATGCATTGCTTCTAGTATGATGAGTGGCCACTACATTCTTGAAAGATGATGGGAGTGAGTTTCCAAGGCTTGACTTAATTATTGAATGACAAAAAAAATGTTCATATTAATAACATTGAAAATATTAAATTTTACATACCATATGAAGTTTGAAGATAAGTTTTTGAATGAAAATGAAATAATTAAAAAAATAAAGTTGAAATACTTTAAAGAATTTTTCAATTTGATTGGGTAATCAACACTAGTTTTTCTAGGGTAAAGATGGATGGGGGATAAAAATATCATTTTTTATTACGAAAGAGTTTGATAAGTTAAATGCGATCCAAGAAGTGCAAAGAGAAAACGGTCGATCTGCAGATCTTAGAAGGTCTTGGGGTTCATGCAACTGATCAGACTAATCATTACCAGGATGGTTATTACAGAGGGGAGGGGCTCAACCCCTCCTCCAAAGACAGATGTCCCACAACATCGGGCAGTTTCTCCCTCAAAGGCTCGGGAGGATGGAATCAGAGGAGAGGGATGCACTGGTCCTGAGGAAAATTTTCAACCTATGCAAGGGGCTTATAGTCAAGGGTCTTGCGTTCCAAAATCTCTAAATATTCCATCTATTCCAATAAACCCAACTCGAATCAAGGAGAAAATACAACATATGAAATATCACGCCCTGATTGGAAAATTTATTGGCATTTGGCCTTCAGAAAAAGCTCTTATATGGTGGATTGACTCTACATGGAAACCAAAGGGACATTTCCACCTCTTACTTGGTTCGAAAGGATTTTTTATAGTGGTCTTCTTAAATATTGAAGACAAGGAACGCATCTTCGAGGGTGGCCCTTATTTCTATTATTCAGTAAGGTTATACTTGAGAATCTAGAAGGATCATTTTAATCCTGATCAGGAAGACCTATCAATAGCCCCGGTCTGGATTAGATTGTACTCTCTGCCTACTGAATATTGGGATCCAAAAATCTTGAAGGCTATCGGAGGCGCACTGGGACATTTTGTGAAGATCTCATACCTTACTAAACAAGGAAGGTATGTCTCTTATGCTAGAATCTCTATTTATATGAATATTTCTAAAGACCTCCCTGAGGGGATTAACCTGACCTGGGAATATTCATAATGGTTTCAAACCCTGGATTACGAGCACATCCCCTTTCGATGTTGTCGTTTTCACACTCATGGACATCTGGTCGGAGATTTCCATTTAACCCTTCAAGTTGAGCTTCTTGCTGCTAAAATCAAGGAGAATCTAGATTCAGAAGGGTTTATTAAAGTACCCAATAGAAAAAGAACATGATGGAAGCATAATGGCCCAGATCTCAGTAAAAAGGCTAACACTTCAAATAGTTTTGCTATATTGGAACAAAACCCTGTGGAGTTGCCAACCCTTCCCGATGCACAGAAAACAAAGCTACAAGATGAAGAGTTGTCAGCCCATGAAACAAGGATTTCAAATCTGAACAAGTTTGCTATGGAACACCCACCTAAAGTGGCCAAAATGGAAGAGGAAGTGGATGAAATGGAAATGGGGGACTTGGATCTAGACAACATAGAAGAGGCATGTAGGAATAAGGAGGTACACTCTATCTCTGACAAGCAAATGCAACTTTTAAAAGAGGCAATTCTAAAAACCAAACCTACTCCGAGCCTGGGCATAGGACCCTTAAAACTTAAGGAGAATAAACGTAAGTATAAAGAAGGCGGTATGAAGGGAGGTAGTAAGACTAACATAGATCGAATTGGGGAAGTAGGGGCAGATTTAGTTGATTCAAGACAATACCCTACTATTCAGGAAGCTCTACTCTCTGTCAGATATCTTGCATGGTGAAGATTTTATCTTGGAATATTCGAGGGACCAGTGGTCCTAAAAAAAAAAAACTCTTAAAAATAAGATCATGAAGGAGAAACCCTTGGTGGTCTTCTTACAAGAAACAAAGTGTTCTAGAAATCAATTGGAAGTCAAATCAAATACTTTATGGAATAAGCGCAAGATGATGGCACTAGATGTTGTAGGTCATGCTGGAGGTTTGGAAATTCTTTGGGATCCCAGATAGGTATCTTTGAACAACTTTATCTCTATAGCGTTCAACTTCTCTACAGAATTTCACATCTTGGGAACCAATGCTCGAGGCATTGTTACTAATGGGTATGGTCCTAGTAGTTATCCTGAAAAACGTAACTTCATCACATGTCTGATCAACCTGAGGAGGAATTTTGAAGGTGTGCAGTGGATCATAGGAGGTGACTTTAATCTAACCCGATCTCTATCGAAAAAAAGGAGGTAGAAGAGTTCTCACTCTAGAAAATACTCTTTTCGATGAATTTATTGAATCAAGTAACCTGGTAGACATTGGATTGGGGAGCAGCGAGTTTACTTGGAATAATAAAAGAGGGGGGGATCATCTTGTAGCAGCGCGTCTTGACAGGTTTCTAATCTTGGAAAGTATTATGCTTTTGGGAGGGACTTTGACCTCTCTCCCTATTGCTTCAGCAGGGTCGGACCACTGGCCAATTACTCTAATCTGGAGTAACATCGGGACCAGAATGACCAGGCATTTTCGTTTCGAGAATTTTTGGTTCAGTCACCAGGATTTTTAAGCTCAAATGGAGAGATAGTGGACAACTATTATCCCCCCAAGAGGTACAAAGATGTACCAATTTCAACAAAAATTGAAGATGTTAAAACAGAATCTGAATATATGGAACAAAGAGGTCTTTGGTAACATACTTCTTGAAAAGGTTAAGTTAGAATCCCAAATGGAAAGAATCCAGGAAACCATTATGCTAAAGGGACTAACTTAAGCGCTATCCTCTGAGGAAAAACTAATCTTAGAACAACTCCAGGAATGGGAAAAACAAGAAGAAATACTTTGGAAACAAAAATCTCGGAACCAGTGGTTAAGGGATGGGGATAAGAACACAAATTTTTTTCGCTGAGCTATTATTTAACACAAGAATCAAAACCAAATCAACAATTTCAGAACTCACCGTGGTCAGGTTGTGGACACCCATGAAGATATGGAGAAGGAGTTGATTCTCCACTTCAAGATTGTGCTTACCGAACCTCAGATTGATCGAACTGAGGTCATCAGGGAGATCAAAAGTGTTATCCCTAAGTTAGTTAACGCGGAGAAAAATGAGATGCTCACAATACCTATTGATCTTCAGGAAGTGGAGGGTGCAATCAACCAAATGGAGGATGGAAAGTCTCCTGGGCCTGATGGATTTACTACAAATTTCTTCCACCATTTTTGGGATTTAATTAAGATTGAAGTCTGGAAAGTTGTGGAGGAATCAAGGAAAATGAGAGGGGTTCTCCCGACACTTAACTCAACTTTTCTAACTATGGTCCCCAAAGTTCCAATGGCAGAGAGCCCTGAGATGTTTCGACCTATTGCCTTATGCAACATCATTTATAAAATTATCACGAAGGTCCTGGAAAATCATCTTAAACGTCTCCTCCCTACCTTAATTTCTATGGAACAATCTGGGTTTTTGGAGGGGAGACAAATATTAAATGGCATTATCTTAGCCCAGGAAGTTCTTCACTCTCTTCGGGTCACCAAAAAAGCAGAAATGATGTTGAAACTTGATTTGTCCAAAGCTTATGATAAGCTTAACTGGACCTATATGCAGGAAATTATGAGCTCCTTTGGGTTCAGTGATGTCTGGATTCATATTACTTCCTCATATTTTTACTCTATCATGATCAATGGCACCCCTTCTGCAGTATTTAAACCTTCTAGGGGTATTCGGCAGGGAGATCCTCTCTCTCCTTTAATTTTTGTGATTATGACTGAAGGTCTGGGTCGGCTTATCTCTCACTTGGTGAATGAAGGGAATATCAAAGGTCTCAAGTTCCCTCCCTATGGAAAATATTTGACTCATCAGCAATTTTCGATGACACATTTCTTATGGGAAATTCATCAGTTCAAGAAGCGATATAGCTCAAGAAGGGAAACACTTTTCTCAAAGCCTCAGGTTTAATGATAAATAAGGACAAATCTTTGGTGTTCTTCTTTAATACCCCTCCCATTATTCAAAGAAGTATTATTTGGATTTTTGGTTTCAAGCAGAGCTCCCTTCCTACCAAATACCTGGGCGCCCCTTTATTTGACTCAGTTTTGAAAAAGGTTTCCTCGAAAGAACTCTTAAATAGAATGAAGGAGAAACTATCGAGTTGGACTCTGAGGGCTTTAAATTTCCCTAGCAGATTAGTTCTGGTCAAAGTTGTTTTATAGGATATGCCTTTGTACCTTTTCTCAGTTTTGGTTGCCCCGAAGTCTGTGATGAAGGAAATCCGGATTATTCAACACTCCTTTCTATGGGGAAGTACAACAGATCACTGGAAATGGACTCTTGTCGACTGGGATACTCTTTGTAACCCTAAGACAGATGGTGGACTGGGACTTAGGGATCCAGATAAACTTAGCATTGTTTGTGGGGCAAACGTTTGGTGGCATTGGATCACTCATACGAATGAATTGTGGGAAATTTTCTGGTGTAAGAAGTATACCCCTTCCATTTCTCAACAAGACCTTATTTGGATTGAAGGACCTGAGAAGGGATCTCACATTTGGAACATGGAAAGGGTTGGCAATTTCCTAATAAGAAAGCACAGTTTTTGGGAGGTTCAGGAGGGCTCTTTAGATAACCTTTGGTCTGATTCTCGGCAACAAGAGCCAACTCTTCAAAATATTCTGACCAACCTACATATCTCTTCTGCCTTACAGGACCACATTGGAATAATGTTAAACAATATTGGCAAGAGGAGCATGATGGCAGAGGCTTCTGGAAATGGAAACCGTTAAATTGGTGGCGAGCTAATTATGGTATGGAGGCAGGGGATCAAATTTATGAACATATTAGCAACCGACGCATAAAAATGCAGGAGGGACCTCTTTTATTCCGCTGGGGCTATTCTCCTAAAGGAATGTTTAGTATCAAGGAAGCGTACTCTCTACAGAAGGTTTTGGAGGAATAGCCAGTGGGCTGGGAATGGAAGCATCTTTGGGCTACAAAATTTTGGCCTAAAATCACCTTGTTTCTCTGGTTGTTTTGAAAGGTAGAATTATAACCTGGGATAACATCACGAAAAGGGGTTTTGAAGGACCTTCATACTGTGTCCTGTGTGGTTACAATGTCGAAAGAATCGCTCCTCTATTGGACTATTGCAGTTTCACCTCGAAACTATGGGATAAAGGTGCTATGATATTTTGTATGACATATAGAGTCCGCAGAGACCCTATCGCTTCCATCAAACTATGGAGGGTTGAACCCTTCAATGGTAGAATTCTAAATCGGTTATGGCAGAATTCTAAATCGGTTATGGCAGCTGTTTCCAGGTTTTCTCCTATGGGAGGTTTGGAAGGAATGAAACAGATGTATCTTTACTGGTAAACATCAGACTAGTAAGTTGTTTTGGAATCACATTCAAAAAGGGATCCATGAGACACTTGAGATATCGCCTTGGACGGAACAAGAATTACTAATTCCTGATACAGAGCTGAGCATTTTGCATACCTAGGGAATTATGACTCTTCCCATCTATATTGGTATCCTTCATCATCGACAATACTCTTCAGCGAGTCCAGTGGTATGGATTCCTCCCTTATCAGGTTGGATCAAGATGAACTTTGACGGGGCGTCCAAAGGGAACCCGGGTCGTGCTGGGTATGGAGGATCCCTTCGTAACAATCAGGGAAAGGTGACTGATACCTTCTATGGATCCCTGTGGATGGATACGAATAACGTGGCTGAATGCGAAGCTTTGTTACAGGGACTCCGCATGGTCGGGCGACGTGGCTATTCAAGACTTCAATTGGAGGGTGATTTGAAGTTTGTACAGGGATGTCAGTTTTTCCATTAAGGTAGTTACCAATCGTGTATTTTCTTGATTTGCTCGTACTCCTCAGTTGATTGTAATCTACTGCATGACGTTGAACTCTAGTATTAAGGAAGGTGGCAAGTCGGGAGGGATTCACGATACAGGGTGGTGGCTTATGCTCTGGATGTTTGTGTGGGAAGCCATGGACCAACCCGGTGATCCTGGATGCCAGGACGTGAGAGAAAAATGGAAATACAGTCGTGAGAACTTGAGAGTCAGGGAGGTTTCCTAGAAGTATAGGGCTTCAATCTCACCTTCCATCTGAGCTAACCTAGAATCGCTTGAGAATGGTGTTTAGGTATAGGTGTTAGAGAACGTGCCCTTGGTGGAGTTGGCCACGGTCAAGCAGTGGATTCAGGACCCTGTCTTGACGCGGTCCTGTTAGGGGCTCTACAATAAAATTGTTACCTTGTACTGGGTCATTAAGGGACTCATGCGCAGCATCCTTCTTGAGAGAGAAGAGAAACAAAGAGCCGAGGACATCCTGATTGCATTTTGGAAGGAGTTGTACCAGGACACGAGACTGCTTCATATGAAGATAGATGCCATCAGGAAGGAGCTCGAAATTCCATACCTTCCTCGGATGCGGGTGTTCGCTCCTGTTACGGCTACCCCAGAAGATGGGTTTCGTGACATTATCGAAGACAAGGGTCAGGAGGAGGCAGCTCCACCCATGGTCGATTCTCAGGTGCCATAGTTGTTCTATGAATTCCCTCTATTTAAACGTATTTTTCCTTTGTTTTGGTTTACCTTGGGCCCGACAATTCTGGTGGTTTTGATGGAAAGTCTCTGGTTCTTAAGTTCTGTCTGTCTGGTTGGTAGTGGCAGTATCGTATCATAGTGGTCTCTTTTGCTTGTGCACCCTGTTTTTTCATTATGGAGAGGGGCCTAGGGTCAATGTTGTGTAACTCTCAGACTCTATTTTCATGGATCAGACAAGCCCTGAATAAATTCAGGCTGGAGGTTGTTGTATTTTTGTATAGTGTTCAATATAATATAGTAGACTTATTTACAAAAAAAAAACACTATAGATTGTAGTCATTAGCATTAATTATTTAATATCACAATCTTATTTATGAACGATCTCTTTATGTTTGAATCTGACATAAAAATTAAGATTATTATTTTTTTATATTTGAATGGGATATCAAAATTCGATTTATTTTTTTAATTAGTATGGTTCATTCAAAGAAACACATAATTCACTCAATCATTTAAGGGAGAATGAGATACTCTACTCAATTATTACATAGTCAATAAACAGGAGCTCAACAAGATTATCATATCATTTACAAAACAAGATTTAAACACAATGAGTAAAGATAACAATCATTCTTTACAACCACACAAACTACATCCAATAGAGAACATAGAAATTAAGACTATTGTCATATTTACATTGTAACTATATATATATATATATAAAAGTAATAATAAGTAATGTTATTATACATTTTAATTTATATAATTATTATTAATTTAATTCTATATAATTATTGTTAATAAAGATAATGAAAAGGTTGAAGATTTTGATGTAATGAAAAATATTATTTAAAATTTCAGAAAAGTGAATATTTACTTTATTCAAAATTATAAGTAATAAACAATAAAAATATAATTAAATTAAATCTTTCCCAAAAATAACAATTAACATATTTATCAAATACATAATTTTTTCCCATTTAATATACAAATTAACAATTTCTAAAAACAATGTAGCATACATTTTACTATTATCTAATGATCAATTATATTTTTTTTCCAAGGAAAAAAATCAATTATTCATATAGAATAACATAGATTGTCTTTATAGGATTTACATCATTGCTGCAAGAGCAGGCATTTACATTCAAGAGTTCTTGAGATTACCACAAAATTCTCACAACCATAAGGTCATAGCTTTAAACATTACAGAGACATTTCAAATATTTTCAGTTGGAGAGAAGATCGTCCCTGACGGATCTCTTCTACTATCGAACCTAGAGCCAAGAAAAGAGCACTTTTTGATGGCATGTTAGCTTCTTGATTTAGCTCCCGATACACATGAGAAAAAAAGATGAGATCAAAGATACCAAACTGTCTTCTCAGAGTGAGCAAAATATGTTGGAGGCAGGGAGCTTTGATCTGCAACTTATTGTTAGCCCAATCTATTACTAATTTTGATTTGCCAAAGATCTAAATATGACGAATATTTTTGGCCAATGCAGAGTTAAGTAAAGCCCAGAGTGCAGAAAGTTCTGCCATATTGTTGGAGCAATGACCCAGACTAAATTTTATATGAATCTACACCTCATCAGATTTGTAGATTATTGCACCTGAGCCCCCTAGAGGTGGATCACCTTGGCTAGCACCGACAAAAAAATCCCAGGGAATGGACTTGTCAATACTGGGCGGGTTGAGCACTCTTATCTTTTTTTTTTTTTTCCTTCAGCCTTGTGCTCTTGCGTCCACTACAGGATCATGGCACTCGTTAATTCTGGAGGGATTTTTCAATTTAGAAAAATTGCAGAGTTTCTCACCCACCATAAGCCATAAGTAAAAAAAAAAGGGAAAAGCATCGTAGGAAATTACCAGTGGATTTTTCCACCAGTTTCTGCAGCAGAGTTCCAAAGTTGTTCTCATTGGTAGAGGTGAATTGCAGAGATCCTTCGTAGTCTTGTTCCAAACCTCCCTTGCATAAGGGCAAGAGACAAAGAGATGAGAAGAGGTTTCATCACTCGAACAACATAGCACACAACAGCTTGGGCCTTCCCACGTCTTTTTATTAAATTTTCCCAAGTTAGCAATTTATTCTTCAATGCTAACCATAGGAGAATTTTTTCCTTCAAGGTTCCTGAGGTTTTCCAAACTGATCGCCACCACAAGATTTTTTCTTCTATGAAGGATTCCTGTACTTGAGTTTCATAATCCAATTTTGCAGTAAAAGTCCCAGTGGAGACATTCTTCATCCAAACTAATTTATTTGGCTCATCGCGATTCAGGGAAATGAAATTTGAGTTCAATAGGCTACGATACTTCATACAATCCTCAGTAGGTACACCGTTCAATCTTATATCAGAGGCATTTTTCCATCCACCTTCGTGTCCCTCTATCGGAGAGTCTTTCCAAGCATCTGCCAAAAAACTAATGTGTTGATTTTTTAAAATTGTAATGGTAGAAGTCGACAATTTATAGTTCCCTCCAGAGCCAAACCAAGGGTCTTCTCCAAGGCGCACCTATTTTCCGTTTCCAATAATAAAAGCTATCCATTTTCCCACTAAGGGGAAAAAAAGAACCAGGGCTTTCCAACAATTGGAGCCTCCCTTAAAACTCTTGTTTTAACTCTTGAACCAGTCGATTATTGAGGAATTTTGGCAATACTTGGAAGTCATAGCTTTTCCCCATAATGAATTAGATTTTTTCGTTAGTCTCCAAAGTTATTTTACTACTAATGCTTGCCAGAACAAGAAAGGATTTTTGATGCCCCGTCCTCCCAGCTCCTTGGGATTTTCTATTGTCGTCCATTTTACCAAGGGGATCCCTTCCTTTTCTTGCTAGTTGTCCATAAGAAGGAGAAGCATTTATTCCATATCTTTTTTATAATTCCTTTGGGGATGTAAGCTATCGAGGCCCAATAAACTAGGATGCTCTGTAGGACCTCTTTTAAGAGAGTTAAGCGCCCACCTCTGGAGAGAAATTTGTTGGCCCAACAGGAGATGTGAGATTCCACTTTCTTGAAAATCCAAGCCCAGTCCTTGAAAGAGTATGAGTTAGGCTTAAGGAATAAGCCCAAATATTTGAAACCATCATTCAAGGGAGTTCTTGAAAAAGCTGCCTCAGCATGTAACCTCTACTGCAAGTTATTTGGAACTTTGTTTAGAGCAAGACTAGATTTTTTTGGAAGTTAATGACCATACCTGTAGCCTTACTTTAAAGGTGGAGGACTTGGGATAAGGTTTGAAAATTGTCTAAGGAACCTTCTCCCAACAATAGCACATCATCAACGAAAAGAAAATGGGTTAGTGCAACAGTTTCTGAGACAAATATACCTTTATAAGAGCCTGTACTTTTAGCTTAAAGAACTAGTTTTCTCAGTGCTTCAGCCGCTAGTATAAATAAGAAAGGAGAGAGTGGACAAACTTGTCTAAGTCCTCTTGAATTTATGAAGAAAGAAGAAGGAGCGCCATTGATTAGTACCGCAAAGGAAGGCGTGGTAACACAATCCATTATCCAGTTAACCACCTCCAAATAGAACCCTATTTGCAGGAGTAAGAGTCTTAAGAAAGTCCTGTTGACCCTATCATAGGCTTTGGAGAGATCAAGTTTAAAGGAAAAAGCACAGAGCTTATTCTTGTTGATAGAGTGAATAGCTTCTTGGGCTAGAGAAACTGCATCATGAATTTGGCGATTGAACAAGAAGCCAAACTGTTCTTCATAAATTATCTTACTTGGGAGTGGTTTTAATCGTTGAGCTATGATTTTGGCAATCAACTTGTAAACCACATTGCAACATGAAATAGGTCTGAAATCTCCAAAATCCAAGGGCTTTTGTTTCTTAGGGATAAGAGCTAGAAAGGTCGCGTTCAAAGAACCGAGGACCTTGCCTGATTTTTGAGATTCTATTACTACTTTCAAAAGGTCTTCTTTAAGCAGATCATAGAAACCCATAAAAAATTCTACAGAAAAAGCGTCAGGGCCTGAGCTTTTCCCTTTTTGAAAGGAGTGTTAGGATGCTGGACATTTCTTCTTCCAAAACTTCTTGTTTTAAGGAATCATTCATTTCATCAGAGATGGACTTCGGAAAGAGGCTCAAAACTTGAAGCATTTCTTGAATCGGACATCCCTCTAGTTCACTGAAAACCTTCTTGAAGAAGGAGACCTCTGCTTTACATTTTTCTTGTAAAGACCTTACAATGACATCTTCTTCATTCTTTATCTCAAAAATCGTATTAAGGATTTTCCTAATTGAGGCATATCTATGAAAAAATTTAGTGTTGTTATCACCTTCACAAATCCAGATGGCTCTGCTCTTAAGTCTCCATGTCTGTTCTTCATTGGAAAGCAAAATGGACCAACGGGATTCTGGATCCTTCAATTTCTTAAGTTCTACTTCTGTAAAAACCCCTTCACTGTTTTCCTTGTATAATTCCTTTATGCCTGCTTTTGCTTCCTTCAGTTCTTGTTGCGATCTATCCCGAAAGGATTTTTCCCAGTCCTTGGATACTTGTTTTATCCTTTATTAGCTTTCCATAATCTTCCTCTTGCAACCAGACAAGATTGAACTTGAACGGGGAGGCAGGTTGTTGTTCCCGCGAATTGAAGGAAAGCAAGACTGGATGGTGATTGGAGAGGCCTCCTTCTTCTACCCAGGAGGAAATATAAAAAGGGGCTAGAGAAGAAAGCTTCAGAGATTAGGAAACGATCCAGTCTTTTTGAAATGGCATTTTCCCCACTTCTATTGTTCCGCCAGGTTGGCTCCAGCTTCCTTGGTAGAACGTCCTCAAGAATTTTATTTTCAAACAAGGAAGAGAAAATGTTGCTGAGAGAGTCGGGATGGGATAAATTCCCCCAAAATTCCTTTTCCGTTAGTGTTATATTTAGGTCACCTCCTAAAACCAAATTGTTCTCATCCATCGGTCCATTAATGGAAAGGTTTTCCTAGAAAAATTTCCTATTTTGGAATGACCCGTAAACATTGAGGATTGTGAAAGTGGTTCCAAAGGAGGGATCCTCTAATACTATCCTTATAACATTATCTTGCTTATTCGATAGGATTAAATTCAAATCAGGACTCCAAGACGTGACAAGGCCCCTCGAATGACCATCCGAATTTAGAAGTTCAAAGGACCAGTCTTTTAAAAAAGTTTCTAACAAGTCCTGAGCTTTTTTCCCTTCTAACATAGTTTCTTGTAAGAGAATGACCGAAGGTTTTAAGCCGGAAATCATTCTCTTGAGGGCTATTAACTTGGGAGAGCCCCCTAAACCCCTGGCATTCAAAGACATAAATAACATTAGGGGGCCCTTTGAGGGGATTTCCCTGTTCTAAGGGCCCTGTTGATAGTGGACTGTTTCCCGGATTTTATCTCCAAAAGTGCTTTGTTTTTTGCTTTGGAAAGAAAGGACTTCGTACCCAAAGAGAGTTTTGGCGGAGTCGAAAGTTTAAGACCTCCAGAAATGGCTTCGTCCTTTTCCCCCAAAAAGGTCGTCTTGGATCTTGTGTTGTAAACTTTTGGGACTAATTCAGGTTTCCGGGAAGAAGTGGTTTCATAGTCAGAAAGAGTTTCCGTAATCTCCTCAGAAACAATCTTACAGGGTGAGTTGGGAAGTGATGAGGAGCCAGAATCTGAGACCGGATTGGCGTCTGGGATAACGGACATGAGAGAATTAGAGACAGAAGGTAAAAGTAAGGGAGATAAATTCTTACCGTTTAAGAGGGGAGACTGACATTCCGTCACCTTGCATGGGCTTACGATGTTGTTAGGTTCTTTTGACAACTGACGTTATGCTTGGGGATGGACGTCATCTTTGTCTTCAGCAGTAACCGGGACCTCCTTAGTCGTTGGAACTGTCGTCTTTTAGACCCAAAGCTTTCGGTGCCTTGGAGAATTTGGAGATGCATTTATGAAATCATTTATAAGATGGCCAACTTGTCTGCACTTGAAGCACCTAAAGGGAATTTTCCAGTAGTCGAGCTTTTGAGTTCAAGTGCTCCCGAAAAGCTCCAATTTAATTTCTTCATATAATCCATCCCTCACATCCAGTTCAACAAGTATTTTTGCACAACGTCTGTCTACCTTACTCTCCTAGTTCTCCTCCAACGCAATGAACCTGCCCAACTTTCCGCTAATTCCTCCAATATTGGTTTTTGCCAAAAAATCATGAGTAAACTTGGAAGAATGACCTAGACCTGTTGAAGATTATGGGGCTCTCTCTCTTATAATCAAAATCAACCTTCCAATTTTTTAGAATTAAACCTGAAGGACCCCATATCCAACTCCGGTTTAGAAGTCTTTCCTTGTCTAATTCTGATTGCACTTTGAACAGAATCCAATCCCTTGATAGAATGTGGAAAGAGGGAAGGTGATCCAAAACCAGTTTCCAATTTGGATCCATCCAATTCCTTAAAGAGGTTTCGCCTACCGTCTTGCCACGTAACCTCCCAACCAGGGCAAGAGAGAGATAAACAAGGATTTCGTCAATGCATATATCCTTTCCCACCACAAGCACTACACTATATTTTTTATCCTTTGCTCCTTGCCGTCATTTTGGTGTGATTCTATGTGTGGATTTCGGTGTAACATCCCGTGCAAGCAAAACCAAGGTACAAAATTGTGGGGACGGCTCGTTCCTGCAATCATTGATCTTATTGTCTGACGTCAGGTCCTCCATGGCGTCATCCTTAAATTGAATGTTGCACTTAATTACATTATCCAGTGCAAAGGTAGGTCGCACGGGGGAAGAGTTGTCGTAATCCACTTCGTCCAGCTCCATCTCTGTTTCTTGGAAAAAGCGTCCTCTGCGCTTGGATTTTGGGTAAAGGATGGTTTGGGAGCCAAAACGAACCCCCAAAAGTTTCAAAAATTAAAAAGCGCACTTCGAACTTCTGTTCCATCACGGACTAATGTTTTCCCGAAAAATGCGAACCTCATAATTTCTTCACCTCAACGAGCTCTCCTGCTCTCCAGAGCTCCATCGTGCCCCCCATTGATCAATATATATATATATATATATATATATATATATATATATATATATTAAAGCTCAAATTTATATTAAATTAAAAAAGAAAGTTGTACATGTTAAAATCAAAACTGT
Source organism: Larix kaempferi (assembly GCA_027924585.1). Taxonomy (NCBI): domain Eukaryota; kingdom Viridiplantae; phylum Streptophyta; class Pinopsida; order Pinales; family Pinaceae; genus Larix; species Larix kaempferi. Next base: position 27,421 of record BSBM01000989.1, on the reverse strand, counting down.
ATCTTTCAGCACAGAGTTTCCACATGTCTAAAGAGAAACATTGATTCCACCTCAGTGCAATTTTTTAAGTCAAGTCTAGGACTCCTAAGACACACTTACTTTGAAAACTAAGCTATAACGAAATTCCCCCACACACAGGAGGTTATGACCAACCACAAAGAGATTGAAGAAACACATACCAACTTTGAGTGTTTACAAACTTTAGCATTCTAAGACAAAGATTAATCCTCATAAAAAATATCCATAAAGGACAGACTTGCAATTGCATGCTCCATTTTGGTTGCTCGCTTGACCACTTCTGGACAATGTCAATATATTAGCTGCTAGACCGTTGGGACTTGAAGCTGCTGGCCTGCTGAAGTTTTTCCCCATGATTTTGGGTGCAAGGGAATCCAATTTTCCATTGATACGCTCATCTGCAACAACCTGGTTATGAGCCAAACACTTCGTGCCCTCCTCTAATCTTACGAGGTGAGCCAACAAAGAAGGGTCTTGCAAGTCCTCTTGTGAGCATCCATGGAAGCAATCCTCCATGGATAAACTGAGCAATGCCTTCATACTCCAAAACATACCCAGGGTCTTCATATGCCTTGTCTCCCTTGTTCTGGCAGAGCCCGAGTTTTCTATAAGACGCCCAAAATCAGAGATGAGTTGTTGTGCCTCCCGAAATTTCCTATGATTGCACATGCATCGTTCTAGTCTCTCTATGTGAGCTCGTGCTTGCTTGTTGATATTGGTCTTGAAGAAACCCTTAGTGTTCTCCATCTCTTTGAGAGCCCTGGGCATGTGGGAGCATTTGGGACCATTCTTTGTTTCCCTTGTTGTAACCTTGGTTTGCACCATCCTGAATCTTGCAATATCTAGCACCCGAGCCAAGAACCCTCGACCTCCTAGGAGGAGCAAGTGACACCACCTCGTGGTGAGTGAGATGATCCAGGGAAGGGATAGTTCAAGGGATGCATCAAAGGGAAGGGAATAGTCCCTCCAGATACAACACTTGTATAAGAACCCCATAACTCCACACATTTCCATTTCATCATTATAAGAGCCGCCATCAAAATCCATGAGAGCCCACACAGGGAAGAATTTAGAAACGTGTATTGTCAACTAGTTACCGAGTCGTTTATCGTACCATCCATCTGAATGCTTCATAATGGTATTGATGTAAGCGTGGGTTTGCATGAAGTGGGAGCTGCCCGTTGCTGGCTCGCATGTCCCACCATCCTTGTACTTAAGCACAATTGCATGACCACTACTAGCGTCATCAGAATAAGGCACCCATTGTGGGGAAATTTAAAATTTTAATTAATAAATAATAAAAATATCATAATATTAAATCTTTAGCAAAAATTACAATTAACATACACAATTTTTCTTTTTTTCATTTAATATACAAATTAACAACTATGTGCCACACATTTTACTATTATCAAATGACCTATTATAAGAATTATTTTAAATATACATATAAAATCCAAATTTCAATCCAATGCCTGTTTTACGCCTATACATGCATACGTCTTCAGAACAATATTGTCGATTACGCCTATACATGCATACGTCTTCAGAACAATATTGTCGATTTTGCAATCCTTGCCTAGTTGTGATATTTCCCTTTCTCCCCCATTCAGATTACTGCTTCTTGCAGTGTCTCAGTGATCTAATTTCACCAGTGAAATAGCAGCTTACATCCCATATTGATCAGAATCCTTGACAAAACCTGCGAGTTCCAACATGATGAGAAATTTCGATCAAGCAACTATTCTATTTGTGAATAGTAAACTTTGCCTAGTTGCTATATTTCCCTTTCTTCCCCATATTTTCCCTACTGCATCTTGTGTTTGAATGATCTAATTCGCCAGTGAAATAGCAGCTTGCATCCCATATTTATCAGAATCCTTGACAAAACCTGCGAGTTCCAACATCATGAGAAAATTCGATTTTTACTTTGCAAATTCGTGGAAGCGAGCATCTATTTTATTTCAATTGATCGGTTTATTATTCATTGCCAATTTTCCTTCAGTTATATCATTGTTGCGGTCGAATATATGCAATAATGCTTCTACTTACGCTGATGGAAGTGCATATTCGAGCAATTTGGATAAGGTGTTGAGTGATATAGTGAAGAACGCACCTCAAACAGGGTTCAACACTTCTGTCTACGGCGAAAATGGCAATAGAGTCTATGGCCTCCTCCAGTGCAGAGGCAACATGTCTCAACAAGACTGCTCACGCTGTTCACAGGAAGCAAACACTCGCGTTCGACAAAAAATATGCGGAAACGACACAGGTGCTAAAGTATGGCAGGATAAGTGCTTCCTGCGATACGATAACTATAGCTTCTTCTCTAAGGTAGAAACCGAAGGGGATATGTGGTTGAACATAAACGATGTTGTTACAAGTAATTTATCTGATCTTAGGACCACCACTTCAAATCTTCTGTCCAACCTCTCCGACCAAGCTTGTCAACCTGCAAATAACGGATTCGCTGAAGGATCGATTGGCTCTTCTAGTGTTGGTGGCACCATTCAAGGTATAGTTCAGTGTTGGAGAGATATATCCATCAACGACTGCAGATCTTGTTTGCAAGTTGGAAGGAAGAAGATCAACGATTGTTGTTTTATGAGGTCCTGACAACCATCAAAGGAAAGATTGAGGAAATGAAATACCAGCATAGGCTACTCTCCATAATGGAAGGCAAGGTCGACATCATGGGGTAGTGCGTGGATCTTCAGAAGATTCATGGCTCTTCATATGCCAGTGGCACAAAGTATATGCCCATTATTATTGATTACAAATCAAGATAAGCAGTGTGTTGCAGACTCTAACTACAGCAGGATTCCTAGGTTTTTTTGGAACTATGCAAGTCTTAGCCTTTTTTCCATATCCATAGTTAGTAGCACAAGAATAGGTTCAGTCGACTCTAGATTTAAATGTAGCATTATTAGTCAGCAAATCCAAATTTGTTTCAACTACTGTAAGACTGCTATGAGCATCTTTATATTCCAGACTTTATTTTACAATCTAGTGTGTCCCGGAACTAGGATAAAATATGTAATGCTTATGAATATTTTACTTTGTGTATTTCTTTACATTAATAGAAGGTTATATATCTTATTTACAATTTTTTTTATTAATTATCATCATTATTCATAATATTTTCTATATTTTATTTCAAATTGTTAAATAGCACAAAATATACTTGATTTTATCATATTAAACCAAACACATTTTATGTGATTATAATTATTTTGAAACTAGGTATGAACATAATGTACAACAATGTGATTTTAAACCATTAGTCAACCATTCTATTATTTTTGAAATGTTATCCAATGGAACAATATTGTCACCTAAATAATCAATAATCATTGCATCATGTGACATGATATTGACATTTATGTATACTAACCAACCACTCTCAACTATAATCATATCAAAATCAATTCTTTAATATTACAATCTTACCTAATAATGAATGATCTTTTAATGTTTGAATGTGACATAAAATTAAATTAAGGCTACTATCATATTGCAATCTAACTCCAACTCCAACATTATCTATATATATAACTTTATATTAAATGGTTATTATCTATCTATCTATCTATTTATCTATAACTAACTTTTTATTAAATGGTTATGTCCACCCATCTCGTATCTTTTTTATCATAAGTTTGGATAAGATTTATGTTATCGTACTATTTGATTCGTTTTTAATGAATATTCGTAGTACAACTTTTTTTCACTGAAAAAAATTAATTTTATATATATTTTTTCAACAAATAATGAAAAAGTTAAAAACCTTATTTAATAAAAATATTTAATATTATAAAATTTTTAATTAATAAATATTAAAAAAATTAATTAATAAATAATTAAATTAAATTTAAAAACAATCATAATAAACATAGACAAACTATTTATTTGTTCTTTTCTATTTAATATACAAAATGGAATCCAAAAATGCCGAAATCTAAATTCCACTCAATCGAATGATTTTTCATAAAAATTATATTTAAACGGATTTAATACCATCAAAACCACTAAACCCCGAGACAAGAAAAATACTATCCCAATGCTATCCCTTAAGACCAATTCAAATTGCCCTGAAACTTTAATCCCAAAACTCTCGCAAGTAACTACTTTTTTTTTTGTCAAATTTGATCGTTTGAATGCGTGTGATAACTGACACTCAAATCACCTTATTTTTTTTTCAGTGAGGTACAGTTCCAAGAATTTCAACTATTTAGATCGTTTTAAAAAGGGTCAAAACCTTTAGAAATACAATTTTAGAAGTAGAACTACAATTTCGCAGGTTTTTATAATCGGATCGAGAGAACAGATCACCAAAAAATCGTGGTGAGGTGATTTGAATAACATACAATTCCATAACATAGTTCAGCAATAAATGAAGTAAAACTACAATTCCACACGTTTTTATAATGAGGAAACAGATCACCGAAAAATCGTGGCGATTGGAGTGACAGTTATCCCACGCCGTTGAATGATACTTATCCTCAGCCCCGAGGAATCTTGTCCAATCGTGACTCCACGAATACAAAAGGAGTTCCAACAAAATTTTCAATCGTGTGGCACCACCGGTTGTGACGGCCAAAAACCTAGATCGCTTGCCTGCATGTGAATTGTATTTCCATACCTTGACCGAATAAAGACATTTGTGATCGAGACAAAACCGAAATATCACTGTAACGATCCATTAACATTATCCTCTGTCTGGACTTGCGGACTTTGAAGATCGGTACAACTATACATTAACATCATCCTCTGTCTGGACTTGCGGGGCCCAACTACCATCTTCCTTTTCTAGAAGAAGCGAGCTGGTTACTGTTTAATTTCTACGGCACAATTCACATTCACCACAAAAGTATATTTATATAATCTTTTCTACTAGGACTCTTTGAAGATCACTGTACATTTAAACGTCATGCCACGCAATTAAAATCTTCAAAGTTCATATAATCTTTTGCTGATGTCGAAATTGTTTCAGAATTTCTGTATTTGAGATTCCGCCTATACAATGCATACCGCGTCTTCAGAACGATATTGTCAATTTTGCAATCCTTGCCTAGTTGTGATATTTCACTTTCTTCCCTCATCCAGATTACTGCTTCTTGTGTCTCAATGATCTAATTTCACCAGTGAAATAGCAGCTTGCATCCCATATTGATCAGAATTATTGACAAAAAACTGCAAGTTCCAACACATGAGAAACTTCGATAAAGCAACTATTCTATTTCATTTCATCCAGTTATATCAGTCATGCGGTGGTATGCATGTAATAATGCTTCTACTTCGGTGGCCAAAGACCCAGGTCGCTTTGCCAATGTTAATTTGGATTTCCGTAAGTCGATCAAACAAAGACATTTTATGGAGGGAAGACCGAAAGAAATATCAGCGTAACTATCCATTAACATCGTCCTCCGGCTGGACTTGCGGACTTTGAACCTTAGTATAACTATACATTAAAATCATGCTCTGGACCTGTGATCCAACTACCAGCTTCCTCTTCAATTTCGACGGCACGATATACACTGACCACAAAAGTTTACATAATCTTTGCCGACGTTTTTCTAGCGGGACATTTTGAAATCTTTGACATTATCCTACGCAATAAGATTAATATATAATATTTTGCTGGCGTCGTAATTGTGTCAGAATTCATTGACTTCACTCATTCAAAATTTCCATATTCCAGATTAAGGTAAGTTAAACTCTAGATCTTTGCACCAAGAATCCTGCGATTTTTCCTGCGTGAATTTAAATAGCAGTTTCAGCAATTTTTTCTTAACCTACTTCTTCGAGATTAGTCTATACTGTCAAATTTAATATTTTCCTCAATAACATAAAACAAATCAAGAATATTATGCAAATTTGTCAAATTTAACATTTTCTTGGATAATATAAAACCAATCAAAATTATTATGAGGATCAAAATCTTCATTAAAATCGACATTTTCTAAAGCTTAACTCTCTTTATAAACCGCAATGTGTTATGTCATAAAAACATATCCCTTATCAACTTGAAGGGATATAACCACTTTAAAACTCCTAAATCAAAATTTGAACTATTAATGATGAATATACTTTACAAAAAATTTAAAAATTACCCTAAACTTTAAAATCAAATCTAAACATTTAAAAAAAATATTAAGTTAAAAACTAAAATATAAAAAACCATATAATAAAAGATAAATATTAAAAATTATAATACACAAACCCTAAAATAAAAACAAATAATAAATAACATAAAAAAAACAAAACAAATAATAAAAATAACATAACAAACATATTAAAAATAATTAATAAAAAACAAAAAAAATAATAAAATGAACTATTAAAAACACATAACAAATAATAGAAAAAAATATAACAAATAACATAAAAAATAATTAATATAAAACTTAACCAATAAAATAAAAAAAATTAATATAAATATAAAACATAACATAATATAACAATTAATAGTTGCAATGATATGCTGGAAAAACATAAATCTTATCATTAAAATGAATTATTAGAGATATCTACAAAAGTTTTTAGAATTAGGTGTAAAAAGATGAAACTTAGAAAAATGGATCACCTTCCGGAATATATAACTTTTATTCATGTAAAAATGGTATAACCACCCCAAAATGATGCATATGTTTGTGTTGGTCTACCGGTTTGTTATGTAAATTGTCAATTTATGAGTAAAAAAAATATGTAGAGGCATAGGCAACAGTTGAATCTTGTGCAAGGCCGTTTTCCAAAATTTTAAAAGTTAATTATATATATTTTTTAAATTACGAAAGTCAGTGAAGCCTTAAAACGACATGGCCGAGTGTTTGTCCACCATATCATGGTCTAAACATAATCATTTTTTTAAAATATTATCTTGTAGGTATTCTTATACTCTTGTGCGGGTTTTTTTCCGTTCTCGAAATAGGTAAGTCAATCAAAAGTTATAGGCCAAATAAACGACCTATGTTTTTTTACAAATTTGACATGAGTGCAGTTAAAAATGAATTAAAAATACAAAAAAATAACAGAGAGATCTATTAAAAAAATATATAGTTAGAATCTGCACACAGATCTCGACAAGTGTGTGCAATTTCATCTGTAGTGCACAAGTGGGGCATATGCAAAACTAAGCGTGAAAAACATGAAGTTACATAAATTGGTGTGTTCTTCCATAAATCAGACCGAGCCTCAAGGTTTGGAAATACGAAGCTAATACCAAACCTACAAGGGCACCAAAAATAATTTGAATCTAGACACGCGTGCGCGAAAATGCGTGCACGCATTGTTGTGTGCGCACGCGTTGTGTTTTACACCTTAATTTTTATCTGTATATCTCCCTAACCCCCCCCCCCCCCCCCTTCTCTTCCTATCCACCCCCCTCTATTCCACTCTACCCAATTGCTCCTCCCTCCCTCACCCCTGTCTTATCTCCTTCACCACAAGGGTTAGGAGATATATTATTACACAAAATTACTAACTTGCATTATTCTCATGTACATATAAATCTTCATCCCTATAACCATTAATCCAAGACCCCCATATCTCAATCCCCAAACCCTTGACCATTATGCCCTAGCCACTGTGATCCCTAGTCTCTAGTACAACTAACCATAATAACTCTTGTCCCACTATAATCCTAAACTAGTATAGCCCCTAAAACTCCTAAATACTAACACATAAAGATATATATCCCTTAACTCCTATAACCCTAACCACGTTATCATAACCTCTAAAGTGTCTAGTCAAATAAAAATTAGCCCCTAACCCTTATAACCTCTAGTTCCCATCAACCCTCAAATCTATCATCAAACACCCAACCCTTAAAACCTATAACCCATAGCCAGTTTAGAGAGATAATCAGAGAGAGAGAGGCCTGAACCTTGGGCCCTAAAGGAATATTCTATCTAGAAGGAGCTATGATGATTTCCTACACTAACCCCACATGACCTCTTAATAGTATCATTGGCCTATGATTAAGGATGTCAATACCATGAAGTGGCTTTGAGCAATATGTATGTGCCTAATCAAGGATTTTGGAATGATGTTTAAGGATGTCGATACCATGAAGTGGTTTTGAGCAATATGTATGTGCCTAATCAAGACTTGGGCCTTAAAGGAATCTTATATATCCATCTAGAGCTAAGAAGGTTACCTCCCAACTACACATGGCCTCTTGAGGTATCATTGTCCTGTGATTGAGGATGGAAGTGCCATTATATGGTTTTGAAATTAGTATCTACATGTCTTAGGGCCTTGGAAATGGTTTTCTAGGGAAGAAGTATTCTAGCCATCAAAGGCTAAGAAGGTTTTCTCAATCAAGGCCCATCATGTGGTGATCATAATCATCATCATCGTTGTCTTCGTCATTGCCACCACTATCATCATCACCATCATCATGATGATCATTATCGTCATCATCATCGTCATCATCATCATCATCATCATCGTCGTCGTCGTCGTCATCGTCGTCATCGTCGTCGTCGTCGTCTTCATCATCATCATCACCATCTTCATCATCTTCATCACCTCCATCATCATCACCTTCATCATCATCATCGTCATCGTCGTCGTCGTCATCATCATCATCACCATCGTCTTCTTCGTCACCAGCATCATCATCATCTTCATCATATTCATCACCATCATCTTAATCTTCATCATCATCATCATCATCTTCATCATCATCATCTTCATCATCATCGTCATCATCATCGTCATCGTCTTCTTCATCATCATTATCATCATTATCATCATCATCTTCATCATCATCATCGTCATATTCATCATCATCTTCATCATCATCATCATCCTCATCACCATCATCATCATCATCATCTCCCTCTTCCTCATCAACATCTTCATCATCATCTTCTCCCTCTTCCTCTTCAACATCTTCATCATCATCATCATCATCATCATCATCATCATCATTTTCATTGTCATCATCATCATCATCATCATCATCATCGTTTTCGTCATCATCATCATCATCATCATCATCATCTTCGTCATCATCATCATCATCATCATAACCATCATCATCACCATATTCTTCATGATCATGATCATCATGATCATCATCACCCTCATCATCATCATCATCCTCATCATCGTCTTCATCATCATTGTTGTCGTCGTCATCACCATCATCTGAATCGTCTTCATCATCATCACCACCATCATCATCATCATCGTTGTCATCTTCATCATCATCATCTTCATCATCTTCATCACCATCATCTTCATCTTCATCTTCATCATCATCATCATCTCCCTCTTCCTCATCAACATCTTCATCATCATCATCGTCGTCATCATCATCATCATCATCATCATGACCATCTTCATTGTCTTCATCATCATCAACATCTTCATGATGATGATGATGATGATGATGATAATCATGACGACGATGATGATGAAGAGGGTGCTGATGATGATGACGATGAAGATGATGATGAGGAAGAGGGTGTTGATGATGATGCTGATGATGATGTTGATGAGGAAGAGGGAGATGACGACGACGACGACGACGATGATGATGATGATGAAGATGATGATGAAGATGACGACGATGATGAAGATGAAGATGATGATGATGGTGAGGATGAGGATGAGGATGAGGATGAGAATGAGGATGAGGAAGAGGAAGATGATGATGATGATGATGAAGATGATGACGAATATGATGAAGTTGAAGATGATGACGAATATGATGAAGTTGAAGATGATGATGATGAAGACCATGAAGATGGTCATAAGGATGATGATGATGATGATGATGTTGATGATGATGATGAAGATCATGATGAAGATGTTGATGATGATGATGATGATGATGATGAGGAAGAGGGCGATGATGATGATGATGATGATGATGATGATGATGATGACGATGATGATGATGAAGACGATGATGATGATGATAATGAAGATGATGATGATGATAAAGATGATGATGATGAAGATGAGGACAATGATGATGATGAGGATGAGGATGATGATGATGAAGATGATGGCGATGAAGATGATGACGAATATGATGATGATGAAGATGAAGATGAAGATGATGATGATGAAGACCATGAAGATGATGGTGATTACGACGACAATGATGATGATGAAGATGATGATGATGATGGTGATGATGATGATGATGATGAAGAAGATGGTGATGGTGAAGATGTTGACAAATATGCTACTGCTGCTGATGATGAAGATGATGATGATGGTGGTGGTGGTGATGACGACGACAACGATGATGATGATGATGAATATGGTGATGACGATGATGATGATGATGATGATGATGATGATGATGATGACGACGACGATGATGATGATGATGAAGACCATGAAGATGGTGATGATGATGATGAAGACCATGAAGATGGTGATGACGACGATGATGATGATGATGATGATGAAGATGATGATGCTGCTGATGATGATGAAGATCATGATGAAGATGTTGTTGTTGTTGATGATGATGATGAATACCATGAATATGATGGTGATGACGACGACAACGATGATGATGAAGATGATGAAGATGATGATGATGAATATGATGATGATGAAGATGATGATGGTGGTGGTGGTGGTGGTGGTGACGACAACAACGACGAAGACGATGATGATGATGAAGATGGTGATGACGAAGATGATGATGATGATGATGATGATGATGATGATGATCACCACATGATGGTCCTTGAAGAAGTATTCTAGCCATCAAAGACTAAGAAGTTTTTCTCAACCAACCACACATGGCTTCTTGAGTGTGCCAATGGCTTATGATTAGGGATGTTGGTGCAATTAGGTGGCTTGGAGAAATATGTATCTGTCTCAAGGCCTTGAGAATGACATTTGAGAGAAAAAGACCATGCATTTGGCTGTAAAGAAACCATTGAGGCATCCAAAGCCATGAAAAATGCCTCAAAGCACCATGTATGACTTTACAGGGATATCCATGATTACATTGCACTATGTATCCAATTCTTTGGAATTGGGGGTTTGGACATGGTCACAGGAGGAGACTTGAAGCTCAGGTTTGGACATGGTCATGGTTTATGTGTTAAATTTCCATGATAATTTGTACATTCAATTTTGCATAGCTCGTATAATTTTAACCAATCATAATTCACATTTTAATATTGTTAGATTTTTATTTTTATATAACATTTAACCCCATAACTTACCTACAATCCCTATAACCTTTAACTCGTAACCTAAAAACTTTATAACCCTAACCCCCAAACCCCTAAACACTTAGAAGCACTTATGCACTGAGGGATTATGGTTTAGAAGAGGGCCTAAAGGCCTTTACGGGGGAGGGGCTCTAGGAATAAACCGACACATATAGATTTATTGGGCAATAAATGAAGTAAACGTTACCCACTGAACTATGCAACGTTCAGTAGAAGCGCGCACGCGTTAGGAACTTGCACGCGCTTCTAGCGTGCATGCGCTTCTAATGTGCACACGTTCCTAGCGTGTGCATGCCTCTGCTGAACATAAAATTTGGAAAATAACCTGTACTCTTCTCCCACATTTTTTCTCTCTTTTCTCGCATATTGTTCATTGTTTTCACACACAATCCGACAACCATTTTCATTTTGGATTGAATTCACACACCATTTGGTGTTTCTTTGACAATCTGGATAAAATACACACCAGTTGGACTCTATTTGGATCTTTGGATTGAATACACACCAGTTGGGCTGTATTTGTCTCCTTTGATTGAATACACAACAATTGGATTCTATTTGGCTCCTTGGATTCAATTCTCATGTTGCTTGGACACACTTGAACTCTTCTTACATATAGTGGATACATCAAAAGAGCATTTTACATTTGAAGCAAAGAGAAATCATAATCCTTGAGGTATGGTGACAATTTTATCTTGTTAAATGTATTTTAGTCTTCATTCACTTTGTTTGAATTGTATCTATTTTAGTTTTTCCTCATGAATTGTATGATTACTGTATTTTAGTCTTCTTAATCTTCAACATAGACAATAAAAACATCTTACCACAAAAAAATACAACATGCACCAAGCAATGCTTTCAACCTTTCATGAAGATAATAAAAAAAACTTACTTGCATCACCATCAATAACCTTTCATAATCACATAACTCCATCTAGTACACAAACATTTGTTGAATTCCTCATGATTGCACTATAACGACTCACACAAACACCTAAATAATCAAACTCTTAATCTTTTGGGGCTATTTTTCCTCATCTAAAACATGAAAATGAAGTGAGTAGGAGCTTCTCCTTTTGTAGGGAATGTGCTCCTACTAACATCCCATACCGCCATCCAATACCATCCAATTGAATTCATAGAGGTGATGTTGTTGTTATATCTAGGGAATTCTCAATAGTTTTTATTATTATATGAAAACATTCTCACTAGATGTTGTTGTACATAATCAATTTCTACATTGAGTTTTAATAATCATGCACATCGAGTTTTAATATCTTATTTGTTATTTATTCTTGCAGGGATGATATTTTTGTTTTGTTAAAAAACGTACTGAATATGGGCAACAGACGTAATAATAAAAGAAATTCTAGAAGGAAGGAGCTACCCCCTAAAAAGGACCATGAGATAAGAAAAAAGGCCCATGAGATAAGAGAAAAGGCCAGGTTGTACATGGAAAACCGTAGACATCAAAATGTTAGTGCCTTAGATCCATCAACAAGCAATGACGAAGTGGTTGAATTCAATCAAATCTTGGTTGATGCCGAGTATGAAGGGATGGATTTTGAACAAGTTGTTAATTGGAAACCTCCCCAAGAAGAGCACACACATGTCGAACACACTTCCTTGTAGGACCAAATTGTGAACGAAGGGCCACAACAAACCGGTGACGAGATTCGTACTTCCTTTCTGACTCCCTGCCTCAATTATCAAGAAGACGATGAATAACTCCCAGACGTATTCATGTGGATGAAAGTTCATTTTCATGACTTGAAGGTAATTTTTCCAAATGCACTATTGATTTCCATTGTACCAGGATAATCAAAGAATTTTTTTAATCCAAAACCGATGCAGCAAAATGTCAATTGTTTCTGGATTTGTTAAAATCACATTGTCTAGCTCATGTTAGGAGAATTTTGGGCATAAAGGTAGTTAGAAGTTTAGAGGCCAACAATCATGTTGTTAGAAATCTATAGTTTGCATTGAATTTGATTGGAAAAAATTCTCGTACAAAATATGTTAATGTAGCCCGTCATGTACTGTCGGAATCGATTGTAGACACATCCACAAGGAAACATCACCTACTATCACAAACATGTAAAATATTTAAAGTAGATAGAAAGACTCTTCAAAAGTATTCTTCTATTAGAGAAAAATTGAGACCATAGGCCAAAAATATTGTTGGGCCTTTGTAGGTTACCTCGTTCATACATGAAGCTTATTGAAGCTGTTGAAGAACTAGTACAAACACTTTGGCATGATAACACTAGACTGACATTGAATCAAAGAGATGTGTTAAAGTTGAGAAAAATGTGTCAAGGTGTGTGGAATGCATGTCAAGCACTTCCTTGACACGACACAAACAAAAATCTATGAGAGGTTCAAGAATGAGCAAACACAATTGAACTTGGGCCAAAGGTCCTTTGAAAAATGCAAACCCTGGTATGTTAGAATTTGCATTGATTGCAACACAGGTTGCTGTAGATACCATGTAGAATTTGAGTACTATTATGATACATATAGACATATATTTTGTGATTTGCATACTAACATTGTGCAGGACTTCCCATCGTTACAACCACTGAATGTATCCAGAGAATTTATACATAGCATAATGTGTCCAAGAACTGAAGGAATTTTTTTTATAAAAGATCATGTTTATATGGGACATGTTCCAGGTTCATTGGATTTGCATTATTGAGCCACTGCATCCATGAAATTAAGGAGCACGAATTTGGGAGGATGTCAGTAGAAATGCAGAACTTCAAGAAAATAACATATCAAGTAGATAGTGCGAAGGAAAGAAAAAAAATTGCATTGGTGAAGTCACAGGTAATCTAAGTTTGCATACTTTCATACTGTACATGTTGAATTTATACATATATATTCAAATTGAAAATGTCACGTTGTATTAATTCCCTTGGTTTTGTGGCACCAAGTACAAATTTGCGATTTCATGAAGGAATTCTACCAAAAGACCGAGCAATATGTATAACATGTCCATGTAGCATGATGGGGGGTGAACAGTACAGACAATGCAGGGACACCTTTCCCAATGGCACAATATTGTCGGTTGTGGACTTTGCCAAAATATACACCTTGCAGCCACAGAATGAGATTCATAGTCAATACTACCATTCATACCAAGGTTAGCATAATGGTCCATATCATGTACAGGAACACGCCAAAGAGCAAGAATGACATGAGGAAAATATTGAAAGAGACCAACTTCTACATCAGTGATGATAGGTGCCACGACCTGCATTGTGTGTAGCATTGCTTCAAAATTTTCTATGATCAATTGAAGGAGAGAGGTATACAGATGGATCAGCGTTGGATATGGTTAGATGGTTGTGCAGTCCAGTTCAAAAATGCACATGTATTCCAGTAGTTGAGTATTTTGCACAAGACTTATGATGTGCTTCATATATGGAACTATTTTTAGACTGGGCATGGAAAGGGAGAGCATGATGGGTATGGAGCATGTATCAAAACTTCCCTACAAAGGGAGGAGATGAGGTGCATGACTAACCCTCATATTCGGGATGTAGAATCCATAGTTCAATGGCGCTCTGCAAAAATGTCAGATTGAACCACGGAGCAACAAATATCAACATGTATAGGAAATGTTGTAAGAAATTTATGGCATGTGGTTGATATAGATCGACCGCGTTCTTATAGTTGTAGTACTGTACAAGGCACTCTTGGATTTCATTCGGTTTGAAGCTCAAACAACCCCTTATTTGAAATATGGACGCAGAAACTTGCTTGCTTTTGTGGGCCTTGTAGCAGTTGTGAGTGGGATGAGTGAATCAATGGATTGGGTTGATGAATGGGATCATGTATCACTTGTAGTGGACCCATGTGCAATTGTTGAAACAATCCAGTTAGAGGAAGCCCAGTCCTCTATTTTGAATAAATATGATCATATATCTGATCTTGTACAACCAAGTAAACATTTCTGCATTCATATCATGGTTCCCTCCTTGTTTTTGTAATTATCCAAGTTATAAAACCACTACTTATTGGAATATGATCGTAAAATGCATTTTTGTAGGACACATCTATACAGTTTTCACCCCGACAGACAGTGCAATTGGCATGAATTATTGGTTGGCACGATGCATCCAGGGGAAGCAAACCCTCCTCGCATCATTAACCGATAATGAAGGAATTACCTTTCCGACTGGATCGATGGTTGTTCGGGGGAATATCTTACAGTAGATGGAAAGGGACCAAAGAGAAATGGCTACACATACATGGATTATAGACCAAGTTCACAGGTGTATCACTTTACGCACTTGATCGTTGGTACAAACATCCAATTACAAGCAATTTCAACGAAGTCATAAAACAAGGTACGCTACTTACTACCTCATGTAGAGCACGAGAGGTTGTTTGAGACAATAAAAATCATAGAGGATCTGGAAGGCCTAATTGATTGAGGTACATAGTATAGTCATGTGATTGTTTATTCATGCATGTCTAATGTTATTCATGTTAGATAGTTTATTTGATATCATTATCTTATATCGTTTATTTGATGTTTGAGTTATGTTTAAGTTACTATTACAATACATTGATTTTTTACACCAACCACTCCAATTCAAGTTTCCATCCCTTTAGGAAAACTTCACATGAACAAACACGATTGAAAACTCATCTTATATTATAACAGTTCATAATATTCAATAGAAATTAGAATCAATACACATTAATGAGTACACCTTTGTCATTCACAAATCACAATGAGACACATAGATGCATTGAAATTTGATAGGCATTGGGCAATAGCTCAAGATGTCAGAACCATATTTCTCATTAAGTCGTCAAAATCAAAATGTATTACAGAGATGTCGGAATGCCACTGGTGTGAAGAACCTACAACAATTAATTAATGAAAATACACGAGATAATAGAAATAACAGAACTCAGAATCGCTTTATTGATCGCAGGCCACTTCGAGGGGGAAACCTCCTTTGAGCAAGCTCAATACAAATAACTTCACGGTACCTTCATTGGACTCAACACACACTTATATACTAAGTCTATGCCCAATACTATGGGTCAATACCATGGGACATTTAATACTACAGGATGACTTACAAAGCATATGTGTCCGACGACTTACAAAGCATATGCGTCCAATACTATTGGTCAATACCATGGGCTAATACAAACTATGGATCAACAAATACTACGTGACAACTTACAAAGCATATGCATTTAACAACAATATATTAACAAAGTAAAGAGAAGGGTTGACATGGGTTCCTAACATCCCCTCTCCCTTAGAGAAAGCTTTGTCCTCAAAGCTTTAGATGTGGAAATTGATGCGGAATCTGAAGGAGTGGTTCCCCTGGAGCATCCTCGGGTTGCATTCCGTGCGACTGAATGAATACCTCTGTGATAGATTGAGAGAGAAGCTGACACCTTCTGAGTTTCATGGAGGATTGCGTGTAATGCTGTAGATGAATAAGAACCATACCAGCTGTGTGAAAAGTGCGCTCAGAACGGTGTTGGTCGGCTTGTTGTTTTAGTCAAATTCGTGCCATGTGAAGATTGTCTTACAGAATGAGAAGAATCTAATTGTGGTTTCGAAGAACCGAGTCAATTGCTTGAACTAGGGAACTGTTGAGGGTTTATGGAAGAAGAACTGGTGTTTCCTTTCCATAGACTACTTCATATGGTGTCATTTTAGATGTGGTATTGTACCACCGGAGCGCTTCAAGTAAACCAATATAAATAGCTATCTAAATCTGTGTAGGGATAGGAAAGGGTTTGAGCAGTCCCGAAAGGAGTGACAGTTCACCCTTGTTGACCTGGAAAGTATGACAGTCAACCACCATCTGTTGAATTTTCATTTTCAGTCCCTTCCAAAAGAAGTTACATTGTTCCTGGTCATACGTTTTGAGGAACCCAGAGTGCCCTGCCGATGGAGAAGCATGGAGTTCATAGAAGAGATATCCCCACTAAACAGATTGCAGCAAATTTGGAACAAGCAGAGAAATAGTTCTAAGAGAAACTGGGTCATCTAATGTGCGAGAAGGAGCATCTTCCACCAGAGATATCTCTCTATGTTTTAGCTAGAATCACCACCCACCAAACAATGCAGGTCAAGGGTTACTTAAAGATGCTTCCTCTTACAATACTCATTGATTCTGGTAGCACTCATAACTTCATTGACCCTCAGATCGCCAAACAGGATGATTGTTTTGTCCATCCTTACTCCAACTTTGAAGTCATGGTTGTCAATGGGGGCACCTTACCTTGCAAGGGGAAGTGTCACAATGTGCGTATCTCTCTGGAATATTAGAATCTGTACTCTAATACCAGATGTGAAGAACTTGCAACAATTAATTAATGAAAATACACGAGATAGCAGAAATAACAGAACTCGGAATCGCTTTATTGATCGCAGGCCACTTCGAGGGGGAAACCTCCTTTGAGTAAGCTCAATACAAATAACTTCACGGTACCTTCATTGGAATCAACACACACTTATATACTAAGTCTATGCCCAATACTATGGGTCAATACCATGGGACATTTAATACTACAGGACGACTTACAAAGCATATGCGTCCAATACTATGGGTCAATACCATGGGCTAATACAAACTATGGATCAACAAATACTACAAGACGACTTACAAAACATATGCGTCCAACAACAATATACTAACAAAGTAAAGAGAAGGGTTGACACGGGTTCCTAACAACTGGGTATTGGAAAATTCCAAATAGACTAATAGTAAATACAAAAAGGGGTGGATCAATATGGAAGAATCTCATATGTCAAGTAGATCTAGAATAACTAAGAATTACAACTAACATCATTCTTTAGGGTCAGTAGATTTCATTTTAAAACAAAACAAAAAAATACTTTTTTGATATATTATATGTCGATGGTAAGCACATATTAATGTCAAAAGAGTCAAGCAAGTATGGACTCATTTCATCTCATTAGCAACATTTACCTAGCCATTTTTCATATGCCATTTCACTATCCACTTCACCCAATTTCATCATGTCCCCCTTTTGCAATAAACTAAGAGTGTGTCATGTTCTTAAGTATATGCACATTATTCCTATGTGTGGTTCCTAAATCAAAGTGAAAAGATTCAAAGTACTATAAAGTAAATAAAATCAAATGATGAATGTGAGTTATGCCTCCTTGCAAAATCCATGAGCCTATGTCTTAGCTTAGCAAAGCCAAATCTAAAGAAAAGGGACTTAAAGGTAATATAGTTTCATACATTTTCTCCTAATGAAGTATGTATGAACACCTGGGAGCCAAAGAGCCCTAAGACATGTCCTATATGGTAGTTTGAAAGCTCCTTTATTATCGTGTGGGAGGTTACGGAACCCAAATCCCCTCACCGATTTGGGTTCCGTGCCCTCGGAGCAAATGCTCAAAGTGTCCCTGAATGACCACGGGGTGATTGACGAAGATTTCCGTAGCACCAAAACCATGACTCCGATCACGAATCTATCGATTCCAGTGGATCTAGGATGCTAGGTTTCAAATAGGTCCCCCCCACAACGTTCCTCGAACGCTCAAAAACGATGCTATTGTGCCATCTCGGTAATTAGGGTTTTGCTCAGTGAAGGCCATTGCAATCTTGCTCAAGGGTGTCATTTAATATACCTTGGATCCTAGGAATGCATGTCCATCATGAACACATCCACAATGGCCATGTACACATGTGGGAGCTGATGGAACCCAAGTCCGCTCGCTGGTTTGGGTTCTGTGCCCTCAGAGAAAATCCTTAAAGTGTCCCTGAATGGCCACGGGGTTCCTGAAGAAGATTCCTGTAACACCAAAAACGTGACTTCGATCGTGACTACATCTATGTTGTTGGATCCATGACACCGGGTTTCAACTAGCCCCCACCCAGCAACATGCCTCAAATGCTCGGAAACAGTGCTATTGTGCCATCTCGGGAACTAGGGTTTTGCTCAGTGAAGTCCATGCCAATCTTGCTCATGGGGGTCCTTTAATATACCTTGGCTCTCGGGCGTACAAGGCCATCGTAAACACATCCTAAATGTCCACGTGAACATGTGGGAGCTGACAGAACTCAAGTCCGCTCACCAGTTTAGGTTCCGTGCCACTAGAGCAAATCCTCAAAGTGTCCCTAAATGGCCACGAGGTACCTAATGAATATTACCCTAGCACCAAAACCGTGACTCCGATCGCAAATCCGTCGAATCTGGTGGATCCAAGACACCGATTTTCAGCTAGATCCCCCCCACAACGTGCCTCGAATGCTTGGAAACTGTTCTATTGTTCCATATCGGGAACTAGGGTTTTTCTCAATGAAGGCCATGCCAATCTTGCTCAAGGGGGTCATTTACGATCCGAAGGCTCTCAGGTGTGCATGGACATCATGAACACATCCATAATGGCCATGTGCACATGTGGGAGCTGACGGACCCAATCTTCGCTTACCGATTTGGGTTTCGTGCCCCTGGAGCAAATCCTCAAAGTGTCCCTAAATGGAGACGGGGTGCCTGACCAAGATGCCCATAGCACAAAAACCAAGACTCCAATTGTGAATCTGTCTATTTTGGTGGATTCTAAACGCCGGTTTTCCATTAGGGGCCCCCCACAACATGCCTCGAATGCTTGAAAGCGGTGCTATTGTGCCATATCCAGAGCAAGGGTTTTGCTTAGTGAAGGCCTTGCCAATCTTGCTCAAGGGGTTCATTTCTCATTGGAAGGCTCCCGGGCATGCGTGTCCATCGTGAACATGTCCACAATGGCCACATGCATGTGTGGGAGCTGACAGAACCCAAGTCCGCTCGTCGGTTTGGGTTCCATGCCCCCGAAGAAAATCCTCAAAGTGTCCCTGAATCACCACAGGGTGCCTAGAGAAAATGCCCGTAGCAACAAAACCATGACTCCGATCGCGAATCCATTAATTCTGATGGATTTGGGATGCCAGGTTTCAGCTAGCCCCCCCCCCCCCCCCGGCAACGTGCTTCCAACGCTCGAAAATGGTGCTATTGTGCCATCTCCAGAACTAGGGTTTTGTTGAGTGAAGGCCATGCCAATCTTGCTAAAGGGGCTCATTTACGATCCAAAGGATCTTGGGCATGCATGGCCATTGTGAAGACATCCACAATGACCACATGCATGTGTGGGAGCTGACAGAACCTAAGTCCGCTTGCCGGTTTGGGTTTCCCTGTCCCTAGAGAAAATCCTCAAAGTTTCCTTGAATGGCCACGAGGTGTCTGACCAAAATTCCCGTAGCACCAAAAACATGACTTCGTTTGTGAATCTGTCAATTCGTATGGATCTAGGATGTCGGTTTTCAGCTAGGGGACCCCCACAGCGTTCCTCAAATGCTTGAAAACGGTGCTATTGTACCATCTCCATAGCTAGGGTTTTGCTCAATGAAGGCTATGCCAATATTGCTCAAGGTGGTCATTTAATATACCTTGGCACCTGATGGCCATCATGAAAAAATCCACAATGGCCATGTGCATGTGTGGGAGCTAACGAAACCCAAGTTCGCTCGCTAGTTTGGGTTCCGTGCCCCTGGAGCAAATCCTCAAAGTGTCCCTGAATGGCCACGAGGTGCCTGACCAAGGTTCTCGTACCACCAAAACCATGACTCTAATCGTGAATCCATCAATTCCAATGGATCTAGGACATCGGGTTCTAGCTAGGGGACCCCCCACAATGTGCCTCGAACGCTCGAAAATGGTGCTATTGTTCCATGTCCGAACCTAGGGTTTTGCTCAGTGAAGGCCATGCCAATCTTGCTCAAGGGGGTCATTAAATATACCTTGGCTTTTGGGCATGCGTGGCCATCATGAACACATCCACAATGGCCATGTTCACATGTGGGAGCTGACGAAACCCAAGTCGGATCGTCGGTTTAGGTTTTGTGCCCCTTGAGCAAATCCTCATGCACCCCGTGGCCATTCAAGGACACTTTGAGGATTTGCTACGGGGGCACGGAACCCAAACCAACAAGTGGACTTTGGTTCTGTCAACTCCCACACGTGCACATGGCCATTGTCGATGTGTTCATGATGGCCATGCATGCCCGAGAGCCTTTGGATTGTAAATGACCCCCTTGAGCAAGATTGACATGGCCTTCACTGAGAAAATAGGTCTGGAGATGGCACAATAGCATCGTTTCCGAGCGTTCGAGGCACATTATGGGGGGTCCCCTAGCTGAAACCCAGCGTCTTGGATCCACCGGAATCGATAGATTCACGAATGGAGTTAGGGTTTTGGTGCTATGGGAATTTTTTTCAGGAAACCCATGGCCATTCAGGGACTCTTTGAGGAACTGCTCTAGGGGCACGGAATCCAAACCTCTGAGCAGAATTGGGATCCATCAGCTCCCACACGTGCACATGGCCACGCACGCCTGGGATCTTTCGGATGAGAAATGACCCCCTTGAGAAAAATTGGAATGGCTTTCACTAAGGAAATCCCTAGCTCCGAAAATGGCACAATAGCACCGTTTTCGGGCATTGGAGGCATGGTGTGGGGGAGCCCCGAGCTAGAACCCGATGTCCTGAATCTAGCAGAATCACGGTTTTGTTTTTACAGGCATTTTGGTCAGGAACCTGGTGTCCATTCAGGGACACTTTGAGGAATTGCTCTAGGGGCACGGAACCCAAACCAAAGAGCAGAGTTTGGTTCCGTCATCTCCCACACGTGCACATGGCCATTGTGGAAATGTTCATGATTGCCATGCACGCCTGGGAGCCTTCGAATGAGAAATGACCCCCTTGAGAAACATTGGAATGGCCTTCACAGAGAAAAACCTTAGCTCCAAAGATGGAACAATAACACCATTTTCGGGCATTTAAGGCACATTGTGGGGGTTCCCTAGCTAGAAATCGGCATCTCGGATCCACCGTGATCAACGGATTCATGATCCAAGTCACAGTTTTGGTGCTATGGGAATTTTTGTCAGGCACCTCATGGCCATTCAAGGACACTTTAAGGATTTTCCCAGGGGGCACGGAACCCAAACCAACGAGTGGAGTTGGGTTCCGTCAGCTCCCACATGTGCACATGGCCATTGTGGACATGTTCACAATGGCCACGCATGCCTTGGAGTCTTTGGATGAGAAATGAACCCCTTTAGCAAGATTGGCATGGCCTTCACTGAGCAAAACCATAGGTCCGTAGATGGAACAATAGAACTGTTCCGAGCATTCAAGGCATGCAGTGGGGGGTCCCCTAGCAGAAACCCGAAGTCCCAGATCCACTGGAATCGATGGATTCACGATCGAAGTCATGATTTTTGTGTTACGGGCATCTTGGTCAGGTACCCCGTGGCCATTCAGGGACACTTTGAGGATTTGCTCCAGGGGCATGAAACCCAAACGAATGAGTGGACTTGGGTTCCGTCAGCTCCCACACATGCAAGTGGCCATTGTGGATGTGTTTAGGATGGCCATGCATGCCCAAGTGCCAAGGTATATTAAATGACCACCTTGATCAAGATTGGCATGGCCTTCACTGAGAAAAACCATAGCTCTGGAGATGGTACAATAACACAGTTTCTGAGCATTCGAGGCACGCTGTGGGGGGTCCCCTAGCTGAAACACAGCGTCCCAGATCCACTAGAATCGACAGATTCGCGATTGGAGTCATGTTTTGGTGTTACAGGAATATCCGTCAGGCACGCCGTGGTCATTCAGGGATAGTTTGAGGATTTGCTTTGAGGGCACGAAACCCAAACCGACGAGTGGACTTGGGTTCTGTCAGCTCCCACATGTGCATGCGGACATTGTGGATGTGTTCACGATGGCCACACATGCCCGGGAGCCTTCGGATTATAAATGACCCCCTTGAGCAAGATTGGCATGGCCTTCAGTGAGAAAAACCCTAGTTCCGGAGATGGTACAATAACACCGTTTCTGAGCGTTCGAGGCATGCTGTGGGTGGTTCCTTAGATGAAACTTGACATCTTGAATCCATTGGAATCGATGGATTCATTATCAGAGTCACGATTTTGGTGCTATGGGCATTTTGTTCAGGAACCCCATGGCCATTCAGGGACACTTTGACGATTTGCTCCGAGGGCACAGAACCCAAACCGACGAGCGAAGTTTGGTTCCGTCAACTCCCCCACGTGCACATGGCCTTTATGGACGTTTTCACGATGGTCGTACACCCCCGGGAGCCTTCAAATTGTAAATGAACCCCTTGAGCAAGATTGACATGGCCTTCACTAAGCAAAACCCTAGGTCCAAAGATGGCACAATAGCATTGTTTTCGAGCGTTCGAGGAACATTGTCGAGGTCCCCTAGTTGAAACTTGACGTCCCAGATCCATCGAAATAGATGGATTTACGATCAGATTCATGGTTTTGGTGCTACGGGCATCTTGGTCAGGCACCCCATGGCCATTCAGGGACACTTTGAGGATTTTCTCTGGTGGCACAAAACCCAAACGGACAAGTGGAATTGGGTTCCATCAGCTCCCACACGTGCACGTGGCTATTGTGGATGTGTTCATGATGGCCACGCATGCCCGAGAGACAAGGTATATTAAATGACCCCGTGAAGCAATATTGGCATGGCCTTCATTGAGCAAAACTCTAGCTCGGAAGATGGTAAAGTAGAATCATTTCTGAGTGTTCGAGGCACGCTCTGGGGGGGGCCCTGGCTGTAACCTGACATTCTGGATCCATCAGAATCGATGGATTTGAGAATGGATTCACGGTTTTGGTGCTACAAGAATTTTGGTCAGGAACCCTGTGGCCATTCAGGGACACTTTGAGGATTTGCTCCGGGGGAATGGAATCCAAAATAGGGAGCAAACTTGGGTTCCATCAGCTCCCACACATGCATGTAACCATTATGAATGCATTCACGATGGCCACGCATGCCTTGGAACCTTCATGTCGTAAATGACCCCCTTGATCAAGATTGGCATGGCCTTTACTAAGCAAAACCCTAGTTCCGGTGATGGCACAATAGCACTGTTTCCGAGCGTTCGAGGCACGATGTGCAAG
Source organism: Larix kaempferi (assembly GCA_027924585.1). NCBI lineage: Eukaryota > Viridiplantae > Streptophyta > Pinopsida > Pinales > Pinaceae > Larix > Larix kaempferi. Next base: position 3,189 of record BSBM01000989.1, on the reverse strand, counting down.
GTCCCTTAGCTGAAATATGGCACCCCGGATCCATAGGAATAAATGGATTTGTGATCGAAGTCATGGTTTTGGTTCTACGAGCATTTTGTTCAGGCACCCCGTGGCCATTCAAGGACACTTTAAGGATTTGCTCCGGGGGCACGTAACCCAAACCGATGAGTGAATTTTAGTTCCATCAGCTCCCACACATGCAGATGGCCATTGTGGACATGTTCATGATGTACAAGCATGCCCGAGATCCTTCAAGATCATAAATGACCCCCTTGAGCAAGATTGGCATGGCCTTCATTGAGCAAAACCCTAGCTCTGGAGATAGAACAATAGCACCGTTTCTGAGTGTTCGACGCACGTTGTGGGGGGGTCCCCTAGCTGAAACCCAACGTTTTAGATCCACCGGAATATACGAATTCATGATCAGAGTCACGAGTTTGGTGCTACAGGAATTTTTGTCAAGCACCACGTGGTCATTCAGGGACACTTTGAGGATTTTCTCCGGGGGCACGAAACCCAAACCGACGAGCGGACTTGGGTTCCGTCAGCTCCCACACGTGCACGTGGCCATTGTGGATGTGTTCACGATGGCCACATACGCTCGGGAGAAAAGGTATATTAAATGACCCCATTGAGAAATATTGGCATGGCCTTCACTAAGCAAAACCCTAGCTCAGAAGATGGTACAATGGCACCATTTCCGAGTGTTCGAGGCACACTATGGGGTGTCCACTAGCTGAAACATGGAATCCCGGATCCATAGGAATTAACGGATTCGAGAACAGAGTTGCGGTTTTGGTGCTACATGCATTTTGGTCAGGCACCCCGTGGCCATTTAGGGACACTTTGAGGATTTTCTCTAGAGGCACGAAACCCAAACCAGCGAGCGGACTTGGGTTCCATCAGCTCCCACACGTGCATGTGGCCATTGTGAATGCGTTTAGGATGTCCACGCATGCCCAGGAGACTTCAGATCATAAATTCCCCCTTGATCAATATTGGCATGGACTTCATTGAGGAAAACCCTAGTTCCAGATATGGCACAATAGCATCGTTTTTGAGCATTCGAGGCACGCTGTGCGGGGTCCCTTAGCTGAAACTTGGTGTCCTAGATCCATAAGAATCAATGGATTCATGATCAGAATCATGGTTTTGGTGCTATGTTCATTTTGTTCAGGAACCCTGTGGCCATTGAGGGACACTTTGAGGATTTGCTACGGGGGCACGGAACCCAAACCGATGAACGGATTTTGGTTCCGTCAACTCCCACACATGCACATGGCCATTGTGGACATGTTCACGATGTCCAAGCATGCCCGAGATCCTTCGGGATCATAAATAACCCCCTTGAGAAAGATAGGCATGGCCTTCACTGAGAAAAACCCCAGCTCCGGAGATGCCACAATAGCACCATTTTTTAGCGTTCGAGGAATGCTATGGGGGGTCCCCTAGCCGAAACCCAGCGTCCCAGATCCACTGAAATCGATGGATTCATGATCGGAGTCATGGGTTTGGTGCTACGGGAATTTTGGTCAGGCACCCCGTGGCCATTGAGGGACTGTTTGAGGGTTTGCTCCGGGGGCACGAAATCCAAACCGACGAGCGGAATTAGATTCCGTCAGCTCCCACACATGCACGTGTCCATTGTGGATGTGTTCATGATGGTCACGTGCTCCTGGGAGCCAAGGTATATTAAATTAACCCCTTGAGCAAGATTTCCATGTCCTTCATTGAGCAATACTCTAGCTCAAGCAATATCACTATTTCCAAGGGTTCGAGGCATGCTATGGGGGGGGGCCTAGCTGAAACCTGGCGTCCCGGATCCATCGAAATTGATGGATTCGCGATTAGAGTGACGATTTTGGTACTATAGTAATCTTCGTCTGGCACCCCGGTGGCCATTCAGGGATAGTTTGAGGACTTGCTCCGGGGGCATGGAACCCAAACCAATGAGCGGACTTGGCTTTCGTCAGATCCCGCATGTGCACATGGCCATTTTGGATGTGTTCACGATGGCCAAGGAGTGCCTGACGAAGATTCCCGTAGCACCAAAAACGTGATTCCAATCATGAATTCGTCTATTTCAATGGATCTGTGACGCTGGGTTTCAGGTAGTCCCCCCCAACAACGTGCCTCGAAAGCTCAAAAATAGTGCTATTGTGCCATCTCGGGAACTAGGTTTTTGCTCAGTGAAGGCCATGCCAATCTTTCTCATGGGGGTCATTTAATATACCTTGGCTCCCGGACCTGCGTGGCCATCGTAAAAACATCCATAATGTCCATGTGCACGTTTGGGAGCTGACGAAACCCAAGTCCGCTCGCCAGTTTGGGTTCCATGCCACCGGAGCAAATCCTTAAAGTGTCCCTGTATGGCCACAGTACCTGACGAATATTCCCCTAGCGCCAAAACCATGACTCCAATCGTGGATCCATTGAATCCGGTGGATCCGGGATCCCGGTTTTCAGCTAGATCACCCCCAAAACATGCCTCAAATGCTTGGAAATGGTTCTATTGTGCCATCTCGGGAACTAGGTTTTTTCTCAGTGAAGGCCTCGCCAATCTTGCTCAAGGGGTTCATTTACGATCTGAAGGCTCTCGGGCATGTGTGTCCATCGTGAACACATCCACAATGGTCATGTGCACATGTTCGAGCTGACTGAACCAATCTCCGCTCGCCGGTTTGGGTTCCGTGCCCTTGGAACAAATCCTCAAAGTGTCCCTGAATGGCCATGGGGTGCCTGACCAAGATTCCCGTAGCACCATACCATGAATCCGATCATGAATCCGTCGATTTCGGTGGATTCGAGACGTCGGGTTTCCGCTATCCCCCCCCCCACAATGTGCCTTGAATGCTAAAAAATGGTGCTATTTTTCCATATCTAGAGCTAGGGTTTTGCTCAGTGAAGGCCTTGCCAATCTTACTCAAGGGGGTCATTTCTCATTGGAAGGCTCTCAGGCATGCGTGGCCATCGTGAACGCATCCAAAATGGCTGGTTTGGGTTTCGTTCCCCCGAAGCAAATCCTCAAAGTGTCCTTGAATCGCCATGGGGTGCCTGGTGAAAATTCCCCTAGCAACAAAACCGTGACTCCGATCACGAATCCATTAATTCTGATGGATCCAGGACATCGAGTTCCACCTAGGTCCCCCCACGCAATGTGCCTCCAATGCTCGGAAATGGTTCTATTGTGACATCTCC